>JASCZW010009420.1:0-42617 GCA_034211315.2 Aedes japonicus | reverse complement strand
AAGACGTATTGCTTGTGCGGCTCAATAGTCCTCACTGATACTTAAATATTGCCTGTGTTCTGCCAACAAATTAATTAATTGCGAGCGACCTAACAGCATCCTTATCGGTTTAATGGTGCAACATTTTAATAACTTAAATGTGCATCTAACAGAGAATAAATCGGCAATACAGTTAAATATTGTATTCGCTGCCGACGTCAGTTGAATTGACACCGTTTACTAAAAACGGATCCTACAAATCCCAACCATTTTATCCAAAATTCCAGTGATTTCTCGTGAAGTGCAGAGGTGTTCTATTTCCACAAAGGAGTATCATGTCAACATATCTTAAAGGGCAGGTCAAATTTGCACAAGGGAAAACGCGTGCAAATCGAGAAATCGTTTCATTTAAAAATCAAATTCACTTTCTACGTTCAATTAGCATAAAATCTGCGTGAAAATATCCAGCTGTATCTCCGATTGCTCCAGCTGAATTGACCCTGCCATCAGATTTGCCATGTCAGCCTGTCCCACCTTTCATCGCAGACAGTGTTTGCACTTGAACTGCCGCTCACCAAGCAGTATTTCGCTTGTTCCGATAATACTCTAGTATTTTCAGACAAGTGAGCTGCAATGGCGATGGGAGAATCTGAACACTTGCACGCTGCCGGCGGCGTAACATCGCAGTGTGCCTGTCACATAGATGCCAAATCCGGCCAAACGGCAGCGGGTGCAGTCGCGCTTCTTCCGCAGCGCAGCAGACAAGACAACACTTCGCCGTAACATTTCTCGTTGATAGCTACCTGAAGCCAGATGGTTGTTCAACTAATAGATGGCTGGCCAGTTCAGATATTTTCATGAACTTTCCAGTACTGAAAGCCAGTCGCATACCTGCTCTTCCTTTGCCGTATGAAATTCTGTTCCGGAACGCTGCCTGTAACGGCTTTGACGTAGGTTTGCCGTCTGTCGTCGCGTATACCGCGGACAGCGCACGTATTCAGTTTATCGTCGCGATTGGAGCCTGACTTTCACGCCGCATTGTTTGTCATCGATTACGCTGCACGCCTGTATGATTCGATATCGTAGCATTCGCAGGCATCTGGATGACGATACGTTAGGCTGAACGACTGGTAACTTGCCGGCCGACTTCAGCGTCAAACCAGCGGCTCACCGGCTTCGATTTCGTCGAGGACAAACGTTCTCAAACACTTTAATCGATACTTGCAACGGTTGATTTGGCACTTTTAGCTGATCTTGCCAACTTGCGCGAGTAGCTTCGCATATGCATACGCGAGTTCTGATACTACATGTTTCTGCGTTGGATGGCATTTGACAACTGAAGAGTGAATTCCAAAAATCAAACAGGAGCAACACTCTACACACACACCTCTCAAATGAGAGCTGTTCAGGCCTAAATGCAACTGAAAGAAACACGTCAAGTTGACACAGATCAAATATCTGGGACACTTTTGACTCATCTTTCACTGATGGAAGTGTGATTTGCTGGCATTGGCTAGATCGTTCAGTTTTTTGAGACATTGAGGATGTCCTGGCAGATTATTTATTTATTATCATTCATTGAACACAGATTACATTTGATGAGCTTTGATTTTGATGATTTGATTTTTGAAGACGTTGTTCACTAGTGATGAGATCGAATAAGGATAATGGCTGAGGATACCAAGCATCATCTTGGTTCTAGAATATATGATCTAAGGATGAATGGAGAAATTCTATGGTCAACGTTATACAGATTATGGAAGCATAGTGGTGTGATTTTGTACAGTGTTGATGTTGTATGCTAAATATTATCAGCATCAGAATACGTCGGATTGAACAGATGCCATGAGAGCCAGCGACAGCAAAACATGCAGACGTCCAACAAATCATCATTTTCACTTGAATCGCTATGTCAGACGGTGCTCAGTCGGCTGCATTCACTGTCTGTCTCGAAAGGAAACTTTGCCGAGCTAATGTTGGTGAAATGCCGCCCGTGAAAATAAGAAGACTAGAATCAATCCACCCGTTCTGCAGTACTGGCCATCTGCAACGACGGCGAGCTGAACAAACTTTTCTCGGTGAACCATTTCACAGGCAGGTGTCTCTGTCGAACACTGCTGTTCTGCCACTCAAGATTATTAACGCGAATCATGTTCACTCGTCAACAACTGTTCGCCCTTTCATTCAAATACTGTCTACTAAAAGCATTGATTTATTTGAACTTGATGGAAATTGAATAGATTGTTCGAATATATATTAATGAATACAAATTTTAGAATGATATATGGAGACGATAGTACTCAGACGATGAACTGCCCAAAAGCAAGTTTCAACTGATTGTCAGAATATTCAGGAATAAATACACGTATAATCTGGTTTAGGTATTTATTTCACCATTCTCATTTACCAAATCTGCGTCTCGAACTTATCTATTAATATCAGCATAAGATTTTGTATTAACACTTGAACCGATATTTTCCGTTAACCATACTAACGTTTCGTTCTGTAGCATCAACTTTAGATGCCAGTTCGGTACCTCATTACACTTCACCAAATGGCAACGCTGAGCTCTGGGATTGGTTTGTACCGACACCACCTCAAGTAGCATCATCGCATCATGACGATATGGGCGATGAGGATATCAGCAGATATTGATATTTTTCTGACCGATGGGCAAATATGCAGTTAATAGGTTTTGTTCTTAGCACCATCATACGGAGGAGACAGATATTATATTGCCAAAATTTTGAACGTTGGGTGCCCAGAGGCAGCTCTGTTTTTCAAAGTCCAGATATCACCGATTGTTGTTGAAGGTCACGAAAGTCTTGCCCAATACACGAACAACTTCGACAAATCACGAATTTCAAAACTTTTACACTGCTGCTTCCCGAGACTTAACACGAACTTGACTTTGCAGTCACATTTAATATTGAATTGTTTGTCCGGCGCAGAACATCGTCCAGTGATGCAGCAGTAGTTTTACATTTGTATATACCTTTTTCCATTTTTTTCTTCTATAGTTTAGTTGAACTTTAATGAATTATTTACGGTTTCTATAACATTGGTTTATTGGCATACAAATAAGGTTTATGCTTCACCACTCCGCTGGAATCTCGATGAAGACGACTTTTTTTCATTTGACGAGAGCAATTGAAACGTTTTATGATGACACTTTAGGATTGTGTGAATTTTCAACGATTTATTCTGGCAAGGGGGGAAGGGCTAATATGTGTGCAAAACGCGTTCCGCACTACGTTCTTTCTGAATGTCTTACGATTTAGAGAAGGTTTTGAAATCACGTAATATGCAACATGATGACGCTGGAGGTCATTGTTCAAGAAACTAACTAAAGTGCTGGAAATGTTAGCTATTAGGGACGACCAGAACACCTCTTTATTCAAAGGTCTATCGATGACATGTATATTAATACTGATCACATCAGTACGGATATATAAGAAAAGTTGAAAATTAGCAGTTCTGTGACACTAACACGATTTAGATATGCTCAGAATGTGATATCAAACTATAATTAATGTCACAGGTAACATTTTGTAATTTTTAGTCACCAGTGTATCGATGAGACAGTGAATAGTTGAAAATATTGTGATTAAGGCAAGACAGTTATATGCAATGTGCCAACATATAATATATGTTTTACATCCAAACTGAAATGATTAAGTTTGTAACGAGACGATGAATTATTATTAACACTAGGGATCATCGACGAATATAGTTTAGATTATATCACGATAAGCCGGGAGGGGTTGCACATATATGCAGTTCTGATTAATTTCTCTGGACGAGTGAATATGGTTGAAGACGTTGACGACATTTTTAGCACGGGCACATTTTGAAGTATCGAATCAGCACACCATATGGCTGGCAGTGATTGAAGTGATAACACACACCAGTGACCAAATAAATAATTAGAGGAATGAGCAGGATCACAGTGACAAAGATTTCTACTTTGTATGGCGATACATTGATACAGTGAAAATATTAAAGTGATCAGCTCCGTTTTGCAAAATGAATAATGCCGCGACACTGCGTCATTTCTCTGCCTTGCTGTTGTTAAGAAGCCCAGTAATCAGCGCCTTTCACGGCCTCGCATTACCGCGTTTTAGTGAAGACCGGTCTATATGCACAAGGAACACCTTCCATGGTGCCAGCAGAATACATTGACACTGGGAGGAGCAGATGAAATTATGGCAGACACGCAGACCTAATTCAGCTGTCATGAATACTGCAGACCTAACTAAAAAAATCAAATGCGGGAGTATTGACGATAAATTGCTTGAAAATTGATATGAACTTCCAAAGCCATATTGAAAGTGCTGCATAAATATAAATTAAACTGACGTTTTCAAGAAATGCGAAACGAAGACAAACAAGGGATTAAGATGTTTCCAATTTATAGATAGGGAGATGATGATTTGTGAGATTGGGAGCATAGTTGTGATGAGAATTACGTACGGTGAGATGCCTTGAATATTTAAACATTCGTGATAAAGCCTTGATACAAAAAATAGATTCGATTTTACTAGATATTAATAAATAATATTAAGACAAATTGACGATAATTTTGATTTCTTTTGGGAATGAGAAGAACAATGACTTACTTTTATTTCATCAACTTGAACAGATCACAACATACTGATGTCACCCTGTTTTCTGATTTTCGAATTCCTGTCAGATTTCATTCTGAATCAAGACAATCTACTTTGTTCATGAATAATTTATCGGCATAGTTCAGCAAAAATGGAACTGGGCATAATACAAAGTGGTTTCTGAAGGATAGTGGGTGTGATTTTCCTTGCCTCAGCCATCAATGCTGAGAATTCGCCAAATTTTGTCAAAGTTGAGTAACACAGCTTTCACGATAGAGAGGTAGTGATGAAGTGACATACCTTAATGAAGGACAAGATGGGAAGGATTGGGATAGTCAGGATGTTTATATTGTGAGAGGATGGGCGATAGAAGACATTGTCTTGAAACAGTAGTTTGGTGCCGGAGCCGCGCTGACGGTTCTGGCTGCTGCTGATTATCGATATTTTCAAGTGGCCCATCAGTATTCCGACGTCCAACTGTAACAGAAGAGTTTCACTTCAACATACACAACAGCGCGATGGTTCTGAGTGCGTTGAATCCTGTATGGGTTCGCTGCTCAGACCGAACACCGAAAACAATTTTCCACGCAGTCTGCGTGAATCAGACGCGTAGAGATACGGTAACCAAGATCCGTTAAGATAGTTCTGCAATCGGAGGCGTTGCGGCCATGAGGGCAGCCGCCACGGTTTCAATGACCATCGGACCAACTCTGAACACGAAATGCACATTTTGCACAGAATACGTTTGTGCATATTAACTTGATGTCAGAATACGAGATGCACTATCATTTTCAAATGATGACACGGCGTTAAGTATCGGGTTTACCTGACGGCTCAACGTAAACTGGAGCTCTGACGATATACTGAGACAGATCTTCAATGAACTGTGATGCTGTTTAACTGGTTCGTCATTTCCATTATAACCGCCAACGCAGCTGCCACGAAATGACAGATGCTCATCTTCTGTCCAATGCTGGAAGCCTGGGATCTTCTGCACATCAGCTTGAGTGCCATTTGGCTGTTGGCCTTCTTCATGTTACCAGCAGTGTTGCAGTTTCGGCTGACTTCACAGGTCAAGCCTTTCACCTCGTTCATCAGCACCTGAAGATATACGGGATGTGGGATAAACTGACTTGAGGTCTTTAATTTGCTGACGAGCGATCGTTATAACGTATTTTCTTCAGATGATGCCATAGTCACCACGTCTCATTGATGCCCACAACAGGATCAGCGATGACTTTCCAATTTTCATTATGATGATTGTCTAATTGACTTATAAAGAGCTGCCACGAATTTAGTGTGTTCGATTGCTAAATGAACATTGTTCCGTCAAATATAAAACACTTTGTATAATTATTTAGCGGCGAAGAAGCATTGAAATGAATGGATTGTTTGTGGCATTATATCGTTTTGTTCGTCTAATAACACCACAACCAGCTTCTTCTCCACCATCGAATTAACTTGGGGTACCACCAAAACCAGCAAGTTTCCCGAAATTTTCGACAAAGGATATTCAACTGGGTGACAGAACTGGTGATTTTGAATATTATAATATCTGGTTTTCTGTCTACAAATGCAAGAAGGTCTGCAGCTCATAAAGATAGAACGATACCTTTTGTAGTGCAATACTTTCATTAGTTTATTTTGATATTTGGTCAAATAAAATCTCACAACACACGACTGCCGATCATTCACATATTTTCATCAAGGCTCTCATATCACAACATAATAAATGCTTTGTGTGATTATTATAAATTTTTTTGATTTACATTCATTTAGACAGACGATTTGAGGAAGAAAAGAGGTAACACCCTGATCAGAATTTATCAGATTGATTAGTTAATAGTTTTGAATATTTTTGTAATATATAGGTGATTATTGTCTTCTGACCACATTTTTATTTTTCAACACTATAGATGGTTGAAACATTAATTTATCAGACGGGAATCCATTTAGTTGGTGTTGTTTTTGCTCACGGATTGATATGGAAGACTTCATATATCTCGGTAAGTACTTAGGAAGCTGACATATAGAGACATAAACATCTTGATGTATGGGCCAGCTGGACAATGTTTTAGTTGTCTGTTTTATTAATATTTGGCTATTGACTAAAGAGTGAATTGGTCTATATTACATCAGTATTCTTCATTTTCGATCTTTATCATAATTTGATAGTGATTATTGAGCATCAAGATACAGATTTTAAATTTTTATTTAAGATAATGAAATCACTATATTAGCTTTAATTATATTCAGTTTTACTTACTTTTGATTAAATTAAAGATTTTAAAAGAAGATCATGAATGTTTGAGAATTTAATATGCAATGATTTTTTCTATGATTTTCGCAGAAATAAGATGGATTATATGGTATTATAATGCAGCAACGGAAAGCAACGCTTACCATTTGAGCGATTTCGGCCTGCTTTCACAGTACTTTTGAATTGATACCAGCTCTAAACAGGAGTTTGCTCAGGTTTATTTTGCATCAAGACAGAATTGGGAACATAAAATAAAGATAAGGATTAATGCATTTAGTTTTTATGTAATAAGTCCAGAATGATTTTGTTTTATATATATTTGATTACTGATTTATAATGTAACTCAGATCAAGGTCTTACCAACCACTTTAGCTAATAATATGTTGACGAAGAGCCACAATGCGTTCTCCGACTAGAGAAACCGGATACCAGAGAAGAAAGGAGCGCGAGCATACAACGAACTGTCAGTTGCGAAGCTAATCGAGCATGGCGTCATCAGCCCTTGATGTTATGAATATTTCATATCAGTAAATGCCTTGAATTACGATCACAAGAAAATTTGCCTACATCCGCCGTCTACGGAAACTGAGAGGTCTGAATTGACGAAGCAGTCCTTCTTTGAGTTGAGACAGTGCAGAGTCTGATGAACACCTTCAGATGACAGCAACCTGCTTCATTTTGACTCATGAAACATTTTCACTCTGCAAAATAGTTATCGCAAAGGTGACGGAAATTCCAAATTATGCTATGGCTGCAGCATAGATGAGAGAAATCGAGATAATTATTGAACAATCAAGAGTAAAATAATATCTGAAGAAACGGGAAATGAGTTTTGCTTCCTTTACTACATTATCATCACTGTCAATCTCTGACTGAGGCTATTGCGAATTTCATCTGCATAAGGTTTGAAACATTCTGTCTACTTTGTTACATGCCTTTCCTTGCGCTTCACTATTTGAAACACTTCATCATCTTCATTCGCCGTCACGCAGCATTCTTCACTGATTCCTTTCGCATATCGTTCACTGACTTACTTCATTTCTCGACGATTCAACTAACCACTGGCAATAGCGTCCGCGCCTGCATAATTGCATCGCGGAGATGAGACGAGTAATATGCCGAGATTTGAACTGTTGAGGTTCGTCATCCGAATTCCTGAAGTAGCGTGATGATGGTTGCTAAAGAGCATTAAATTCGTCCGCATATTCTGGAACAGGCATCTTCAAATATCATGCAAGATAAACCAGAGCAGCAATTTATAGATATTACAGCGCTGCGTTATTTTACACTGCATAATTTCAGAAGTCGGCTGATTTCAATATCCGATTCAACTGGCAGAACGTTATCCACCGGGATCTTGTCTCCATCGCTAGAAGGAAAACCTGAATTGACACTTTCGGTAGCTCGGCCGCAATATTTCACGAGACACTTCACTTGGGGTTTCACTCGCGGAACGATGCTCTAGCTTGTCAGAGTCACGCACTCAGCTCGACAAACAACGCAACGGTGACGCGTTCGTACCGATCATTAGCGGGTAGCATGCTTGATACTTTTTCATTGCCATTATTTCGAGTCGCCGCAGTCGTTGTAATGTTGATTTCGAGTGTAGTATTAAGCCTTCTCTCCCAGATTTGATACACTTTGCCTACAACTTCGTTTTGAGCCGCAGCCATGTAGTCAGTTTTCGCAAACTCAATCTCCTGATAGTTATTTAGGTCTACGTACACAGCGGCTTTCTGGCAAAGAAACTGGTTCTAATACCTCAATTTAACTCTGTACTCAAGGTCAGCACTTCGTATTTCAATAAGTTCCATGCGTCAATAAGACCATAGTTGACCTGACGGAAGTACTTCATGATACTAGAATATTACTGAAAGCTTACCGGTATTGGCAATATTTGGCAATTGTTTGCAAACCATTTTGGCGTAGAAATACTTTCCAACCGATTGGCGTTAACATTTTCGAAAACCATTTGAGTATACAGCGAGACTTGAGATATTCGCGCTCAAAACCTGACTCACTTTTCGTGACGGTTAGAACGATTTTTTTCCCACGCCAAAAGTCTGGTTTGCAGAACTCGTTTATAAAATATTGCCAAATGCCAGTGAAAGCTCGCGCATGGCTCTGAAATCGCAGCTGGCTTCCGGATTCAGTGTCAACTATGGTCCTATTGACGCATGGAAACTTATTGAAAATGCGAAAGTGCTGACCTTGAGTACAGAGGCAGAATTGAGGAGTATTAGAACCCAGCTCCTTACTTAGAAAACCGCTGTACGTGAACCTAAATAACCTCAGGAGATGAAGGTTGTGAAAACAGCTTCACATGGCTACGGCTCAAAACAGGAATTGTGAAGCAAGATATGTCAAATCTGGGAGGGAGAGCTTAATACTACACTCGAAATCAACATTACAGCGACTGCAACGACGCAAGAAAATAATTGACGCGAAAAAATTATCAAAGCATGCTACCCGCTAATGATCAATTTTTGTTTTGCGTGTCACCGATTTTTACGTTGTTTTTGTCGAAGCAAGTGCGTGACTCTGACAAAGCTAAACATCGTTCCGCGAGTGGAAACTTTAAAAATGAAGTGTCTCGTGAAATATTGCGGCCGGAGCTGCGAAAAGTGTCCGGAATTCAGTTTTTTTCGCTTCCCTAGCGATGGAATCACAAGATCCCGGTGGACAACGTTCTGCCAGTTGGATCCGGATGTGGAAATCAAGCCGACTTCGCGAATATGCAGTGTAAATAAAACACAGCAGCAGCTAATATGAGTGCTGCTCTGGTTCTTCAGATTTGTGAATGTTCTGGTTTGTATTTTTTCAGGCCCATTTTGAAGATGCCTGTTTCAAGAATAATGCAAAGAGACGGAGGTTGCAATGTAAAAATGCTCTTCCAACCATCTATGCGTTTACTTTGAATTCGGATGACGAACCTCCAACAGATTTCTTCAAATCTCGGCCTCTGTACTCGTCTCCGGCTCTCCACGATCACAATTATGCAAACTTTGTTGCTGTTGTTGCGGAATTGGTTGAAGTTGAAGATAAAGAATCGAGAAATGCGGAAATAGAATCAGTGAACGATATGCGAAAGGAATCAGTGAAGGAATGCTGCGTGACGGGAGATGAAGATGATGTGGAAAGTGTTTCAAATAGTGAAGCACAAAAGGAAGAGCAGCATGTATTGGCTAAAGAATTGAACCAAGAGGTGTTTCAAAAACCTTATGCAGATGAAAATTCGCAACTAGCCTCAGTCGAAGTTGACAGTGATGATGATGTAGTAAAGGAGAAGCAAAACTCATTTCGGTTGTTCAGGTAATTGTTTTGTCTTGATTGTTTTTCAATGATTATCATAGGTTCTCTCATCTATGCTACGAAGCCATAGCATAGTTTGGGAATTTCCGTCACGCTGTAACTTTGCTCAACTATTCAATTACGTGCTTTTTTTTGCAAATTGAAAATGTTTCATGACACACTATCGAGTCAAAATAAACAGAGTTTGCTGTCATCTGGGGTGTTCATGGGGACACACTTTTGATGTGGCTATGAAAGAGAGGACGAAAGCACGAGTCGGACCTATGGACACTATAGGTTTCCATAGACGAGCGGATGCAAACAAAATTTTTTCTGGCAGTCATGAAAATTCAAAACACTTACTGGCATTCGTGTAAAATGTTCATAGCATCAAAGGGAGCTGATGACGCCATGCTCGATTGGCTACACCAACTGACAGTTCGTTTGGCTACCTTAACTTCGCCTCCGCTCTTCTCTGGGTATCTACAGTTTCTCTAGTCGGAACGCATTGTGTCTCTTCGTGCGACGCATTGTGCTTCATACGAGTGGGTTGAAATTGCAGACCCTTGATCCTGAGTTTACACATTATAAATCCAGTAATCAAAAAATATTATATTAAAATTAGAATCGATTCCTGGACACTGAAATCACAAAATTTGTGCGTTCTTCACTTTATCACTGATACCGTATTTCCCAATTCCACAGTATTTAATTTTCAAAATAAACCTGGTAAATACTCCCTGTTTAGGGCTGGTATCCAATTCAAAAGTACTGTAGAAAAGCATAGGCCAAGAAATCGCTCAAGAAATGAGTAAGCGTTGCTTTTCCGTTGCGTGCAGTACGCACCTGAAAAGAAATCCCGTGTAAAATTTCTGCAAGGAATCGCTCAAGAAAAATCGTGCACTGAACTCAAATTCCTTGAGCGATTCCGTTTCAGCTGGATACTAAGCTTTACTTGAAATCTTAAGTTTTAATCATAAAGATAGAGTAGGAGCAGAATATAGGTAAACTGACCCTAGTTTATTAATTTTTTCCGTTTTTCGGTTATCGCTGGACAGAAATTTAAAAAAATCTACAACAATATTTGGAGTATGTCAGAACGTCTGTAAAGTTATAAATGTAGGATCGGGAAATTAAGACAAAATCATACATGTAGACTGAAGCTTGTAGTTCACTGTTTGTCCAATAGCCAAATATTTGTCATAGGTAGCTCTAGGCAGCTAGTCAACTGACATACATCACAGATGTTTGTCACATGCCTATCTGCCTATGCCAATTATTTCTCGAGTACTTTTTCAAAAGGACTGTATGTGGGTCTTCCCTTAGCTCAGTCGGTAAAGGCGGAGAACAAAGCAACACCATGCTGGAGGGGCTGGGTTCGATTCCCGGTCTGGTCTAGGAATTGAACAATGTTTTCTGACAACTCTACAGTATTTGAAAATACAATAATTGTAGATTAGGAAACAATAATCATTACATACAAACTGTATTCACAAAACTGTTTATTTCAAGCTCATACAGCTAGGCTCAATCTGATCAAAGTTACCCCGCTGATCAAAGATACCCCGAGTTACGGTACATAACTTTTTCAACCTCGATGATGTGCATCTAAATGAATGTAAAATCACAAAAAAATTTTGCTGTGTAGTCACCTTAAAAGCATTTATTATATTGTGATATGAAAACCTTGAGTAGAAAATATGTAAGATAATCCAACAGGGATCGTAAATGATTTATTGTAGGAACTTTATTTGACCAGACAAATAAAATAAATAGTGAAATTATTTTGCACACACGAGGAACTCAATGCGTTCTTTTTTATCTTTATAGACGCGATTTCTTACGACTTATTGGTTGTTTTACATGAAAACCGAATAGCTTGCAGCTCAAATTTCCAGATAATCACCCGTTCATTTACATTATTTGATTGGACTCATGTTGTCAAAAATTTCAGAAACTTGCACGAAGTTTTTGAATTATTGAAACACAAAGTTAATTCGATGAGTGGAAAAAAGCTGGACTGTGGATTGATATTAGACGAGATGAGCATTGACGAAGCTATGGAGTATTGCACAAACAATCAAAAGTATTTCGGGGCAATAACTTTGCCGCCAAGCGACGAACTGGCTACATGCTTTGGTGTTTATGTTGGCTGGAGTTCATGTTCGTTTTAAGCAAATCGTCGCTTACGCATTCACCGGAAATTCATTTCCTAAGGGCTGCCTCAATTCCGTTGTTGATGAAATAATATCGAAGGCAGAGGGAATTGGTCTAAAAATACACTTCGTTACTTCTGATTGTGGAGCCTCCAATAAGGCAATGTGGAGTGACTATGGCGTAAGTACGAAGAAAAATACAATTCATAACGATCTGTCGATCGAACATCCGGTTGAAGCGGGCCTTAGATTGGAGTTTATCCCACATCCCGTGCATGTCTTTAAGAATGCCGCTGAACGGGTTGAAGAAAAAAGGGCTTGACTACCAATGAAGTCAACCGAAACCATTTAACACTACTGGTAGCACATGAAGAAAACCAACGAACCAAAATGGCGCACAAGCTGACGGCGGCGGATGTTGATTTTGAAAGATCCAAAACTTCCAACGTGGACAAGTTGAAGGTGAGCAATGTTACAAAACACTGTAACCATTCCGTGGCAGCTGCGTTGAAGGTTATAGCCGGAAATGATGATAACGAACCAGTTAAAGCAACATCACAGTTCATTGAAGATCTGTCTCCAGTGGTTTGACCTTATGTCGTCCAGAACTCCCGAGTTTGCGTTGAACCCGTCAGATAAAGCCAAATACGATGCCGATATTCATCATTTAGAAATGATGGTGCATCTCGTGTTCGATATCAAGGTTAATATACACAAACTGTATTCTGTACAAAATAATGCATTTTCGTGTTTCAGGTTGGTTCCGATGGTCATTGGAAACCGTGGCAAGCTGCCCTCATAATGGCCACCAACGCTATCATCCGATTACAGAAGAACATCTTAACAGATCTTGGTTACCCGTATCTCTTCACGTCACGGTTCACGCAAGACTGCGTGGAAAATTTGTTTTCAGTTGTTCGGTCTAAACAGCGAAGACCCACTCCACTGCAGTTCAAGAGCCACCTCAGAACCATCACGCTGTCCCAGGATATGTTGGAAGTGAAAAATTCTTCGTACAGTTTGGACGATCGGGAATACCTGTCAGGTTTCATGGATCACCTGAAAAGCATCGATAATCAGCAGCACAACCAAATTCGTCAAAAGCAGCTCCGAGCGCTGGAAAACTACTTGATTTCTCAAAGGTTGAAGTATCTTCTATAGCAAAATAACTTCTCTCGGCCATAGGTAATGCTGAAGCTAATGCAGTATTCCATGTTTGTGGCTACATGATTGGGAGCATTAGAAAAACCAGTACTACTTGCTCTCTTTGTTGTCAAGGCTGTGTTACTCCAGCACGCTTTGACAAAAAATTTGGCAGATTCTCAGCATTGATGGCTGAAGGCAAAGGAAAATCCCACACCTATCCTTCAGAAAAAATCTTTCACTTTGTATTATGCTTGGATTCCATTATCGCTGAACATTATGCCGATAAATTGTTCATAGACAAAAGTAAGATTGATGTTGCAGTTCAGAATGAAATCTGACAGAATTCGAAAAATCAGAAAGCGTAAATTTGACAGCCGAAGTATGTTGAATTGATCTGTTCAAGTTGATGAAATAAAAATAAGTCATTGTTTTGTTTCTCATTCCCAAAAGAAAATCAAAATTGTCGTCAATTTGTCTTATGTATTATTTATTAATATCTGAAATACCAAATCGGAATCTATTTTTTTTTATCAAGGCTTTATCAGGTGTTTAAATATTCAAAACATCTCACCGTACGTAATTCTCATCTAACTTATGCTCACAGTATCACAAATCCAGCATCGTCTCCCCTGTCTATAAATTGGAAAACATCGTAATCCACTTGTTTGTCTTAAGTTTTCACATTTCTTAAAAAAAACGATCAGTTTAATTTATATTGTACAGCACTTTCAATATAATTTTAGGTTCATATCAATTTTCAAGCAATTTATCGATCTCAATACTCCCCACTTTTGATTTTTTTTTTAGTTAGGTCTGCGGTGACATTTCATGACAGCTGAATTAGGTCTGCATTGACAACCATAATTTTCGCATCTGTTTCTCCCTCCCAGTGTCAAATGTAATTCTAGCACAAGCCATACTGGAAGGTGTTTCACCCGTGCATATAGACCAGTCTTCGCAAAAACGAGCTGCGGACCAAATGCAGGAGGCCGTGGAGAAAAAAAGGCGCTTGATTACAGGCTTCTTAACAACAACAAAACCCAAAAATGACACAGTGTCGCAGCATTATTCATTTTTGCAAAACGGGCCGATCACTTAGCTCATTTTCACTGTACCTATACATCAAATGTATAAAAGATTAAAAAACACTAAAATTTGGAAATCACTTTTTAGTCACTATTTGGTCACTATCTGGTCACTATCTGGTCACTATTTGGTCACTATTTTTATTATTTTAGTCACTAAAGTCACTATTATTTATCCATAAATCCGCTACCAACCCTGTAAGGGTGAATCAGACTTCGTTCGTTCATTTTCTTTAAATCGCTGCCCAGGTACTGTAAAAATGTAGTCGAATTGGCGTCTTGTAACCTTATTTTAACAGGAATCGAATTCCCCAGGAAGAGAAATTGATGAAGTCAACTAGCGTCCGGCAGCAACACTATTGCAGCACATGCGAACTCTGTGTGTGGAAATACAAACTGGTGTACCGATGATGATTTTCAAATTGGTTAAGATTCTCGTAGTAGTTTCATCAGTGTACAAATAGTAACATTCGTTTACGGAGCTTACAATCATTTCTAGAGAGTTTTGGATGCTGGGCATGTTATTTGTAATAATTTTCACTTTACATTGCATATAACAATACTTACGCTTACGATGCAAAAACTGTTTTCCAGCTAATTTGTTTTCTCTAATAGGCTTATTTTCGTGACAAAAAGTAATTTTACAAAGAATGTTCACAAAACTCATCGCCTATTGACATTAATTATGATTTGATCATCACATTTACATGAGCGCCGCCTAGGTGTCATTAGAACGTGCAAGACTCCAATTAGTTTTCAACTTTTTATTTATATCCTCTGACCACTTCAGTGTAGTCGTGTGCTTCCACGCCGCTCTGGCAGTTGTATAAAATGATATAGTTTTGAACTAAAGGGTGTCCACAGTTAAATTGCACCACTTTCAATAAGCTGTAACATTTCGCCCTTTGAGTTGATTTCAACGAAATTCTGGGTGAAATGACCTCAGCGTGTATTGTTTACACTGTGTGAGGTTTCATTGTGAAATGTGTCGTAGTTTCGAAAATGGAGTCGAAGGAACAGCAAGTGCGCGAGAACATTTTGCACACGCACCTCGACAACCCACTTCTTTTGCACCGAGGCCATCGGAAAGATGTTGAAAATTCACCAGTCTAGAGTGTCTCGTGTCATAAAACGTTTCGGGGAACGTTTAACTCTCGATCGGAAGAACGTGAGTGGTAGAAAAAGTGTTTCGTACTGTGTGAAGGATTCCAAGCGAGTGGTGGCTGCCTTTAAACGCAAACCCAACTGTTCCATGTCACGGGGTGCTGCACTTGACCAAATGTTCTGTGCAGAAAGCCAAAAAACGAGCTGGGCTCCGTTCATTCAAAGTTCAGAAAGCTCCAAACCGCAATGAAAAACAGAATAGGACAGCTTAAAGAAGGAATAGGACACACAAATGTTAACAAAACCACACTGCTGCATCATGGACGATGAAACACACGTAAAAGCGGACTTTAAACAAATTCCCGGCAACCAGAATGTGACTGCAAAAGTCAAGTTCGATGTTCTAGAGTCTCTCAGGAAACAGCAAGTGTAAAAGTTCCCCAAGAAATTCATGATTTGTCAGGGGATTTGTTCGTGTGGTAAACGGAGCAAGACTTTCGTGATAACTTCAACTGTAAATGGTCAAGTATACACGGATGAATGCCTGAAAAAACGACTGCTTCTGTTTCTCAAAACACACAACGTTCCAAAAATTTTTTGGCGGCACCTAGCCTCTTGTCACTACTCCAATGATGTTCTGGAGTGGTACAAGACGACCCTAGTAGCACACATGTTGCCATTCAGTTGAGAAAACATAAATATGCCTTTGTTCGTCATAATCAAGTTGCTGCAACTAATTATGATCGTGGTGTGCTACTTGGGGAATGGTGTCAATTTCGTGGCGAAGGATCTTAATCCCCCAAACTCTCCAGCGTTGCGACCAATTGAAGAATATAATAAAGTACGAACTTTGTAAGCATCCTAAAGTTGTCACTACAGAACAGGAAACGTTGAAGTTATGGTTGAAAGCGGAAAAAAATATCGGTTCAAGTGTTGTACAAAATCTTATGCGTGGTAATAAGATGAAAGTTCGGGCCTTTGGATTTGGTAAAGAAATGAAATAAAGTGAAATAAAAATACCTAAACCAAGATTATACATTGTATTTTATTCCCTGAATATTTCATGACAATCGGTTGAGAAACTTGCTTTTGAGGACGAGTTTAAAGTGATGCAATTTAACTGTGGACACCCTTTATATATGGATACTACGCAAAATTTTTGGCAATTTTCTCCGGGATGCGGCTGTTCAAGCAACGCCATGTTGAACCAGTGTGTGGTTTCGATGAGTTCAAGAGAAATTTCAATCAATATACTTTTTAGTAGGGCAAATTGATTTGGTCGTCCTGAAAAGGGCGGATTTTAGTTGTTGACGGAGTGAACATGATTCGCGATTGTAATCTTGAGCAGCAGAACGGCTTGAATGTTTGACAGAACACCACCCTGTGAAATGGTTCCACCGGAGAAAAGTTTGTTCAGCTCCTCGTCGTTGCAGATGGCCAGCTGCAGGTGAGGTTGGTTGATTCGGGTCTTCTTATTTTCACGGGCAGCATTTCCTACCAACGTGCTCAGCAAAGTTTCCTTTCCGAAGCAGACAGTGAATACAGCCGACTGGGAACTGCAATCTGACGCGGTTCGAGAAGGGTTTTTCCCATTCAAATTGAAAATGATGGTTTGTTGGACGTCACCACATGTTTTATAATCGCTGGCACGGTAACTGTGGCAGTATGAACCAATCAGAGCGTGGTGCAAAAATGATGACAGTTTCGACCAATAGCTTTGCGCGCTTTGACATATTTTCTTTTAAGTACTTTTTTTTACTATTAGTTTTAACAAATGTAGCATGAGCATGATTGACCGCCCGAGGTGGCTACTCCGTTATTGCCAGATCAGCTGTTATTACACAGAGAACCAAGAGATGATGCTTGGAACATCCTCAATGCAGCATTGTGTAATGATTGATCTAAATATGCCTAATACAAAATTAAAAAATATTTCCAAAATCTGCGAAATCATAGAATGTAAGCTAAAATGTAAATGATATTATGTAATCTACATGTGATTGACGAATGAATAAATAAATAAATAAATGCTTGGGACATCCTCAATGTGTAAAAACTGGTGATCCCAAACCAAGACAATACCGGCGCCGACCTCACCAAAAGCAGGTCAAGTAGAGAATGGGTAAAGCGGATGATATGGTCAAAATTTGATCAATATCAACTTACGATGTTCGTTCAATTACTGCATTTAAAAACCTGATACACCTCATTTTGAAGGTGTAAGTGCCATGTAGCATGTTGCTTACCTGTCTATGATTATTCGGTTCATTCACTTCAGTTGATCAAAATTGCCGTCCAAAATGCGAATTGAATTTGAGCAGCGTATAACGAAAATTCTGCTCACTTGCGTCACCGAAAATCGGAGCTACTCGCAACGCAGATTGGCGAAAATCGCTAAATGTTGCCAAATCAACCGTTACAAATGCATATTGAAAGTGATTGGGGAATGTTTGTCAAGGCATTTACCAAGAAGTCCGACCGGGGAAACTCGAACACCAGCAAGCCGCTGATTTGGACGCAAAGAGAGTTGCCGGATTAGTATTCAAGCGAAACACTAACCTATCTACTTCCGAGATCTAGCCACAAGTTCAGACTAGGATCGGAATCGATCTACAAGCGTGCATCGAGCGCAGAAACGAGCCGGACTATCGACTTACAAAGCAGGTAGTGACTCAAATCGCGACTCCGATAAACAAAAGTACGTCGTGCCAAAGCGCAGGGCTCCAGGAGGCTGTACACGACTGATGCTGGACGAATGTTGACCAGTGCATGTGTGATGGATGACAAAACCTACGTCAAAGCCGACTACAAGCACGCTTCCGGGACAGGAGTTTTATACGGCAAATCGGAAGGGGAAAGTGTGCCAACCGCAGATACGATTGTTCAAGCACACGAAACTGTCAAAGTTCGGCAGAAGATCTGGTTTGGCAAGCTATCTGTACCTGTGGCTCGAGTGCCGTCAATTTTCTATAGCAACCGGGACTGTAAACGCTGAGATTCATCGTAAAAGGAATGTTTGAAGAACACGGTCTGCTACCATTCCTGATAGAAACACGGCAGTTCCGTACTCTTCTGGCTCGGATTTGGCATCGTGCACATTACGCCAAAATGCCACTCGGCAGTGGCTGACGGCAGCCAACAACATGCAGGTGGTAGCCAAGACATCAACCTCACCAACACGTCAACAGTTGCCGACTGGATCGAAAGCTATTGGGCAATAGTCAAGCGGTAATCTAAGAAGGACGGTAAAAACTGTCCTAAAGACGAGCACAGATTTCAAGGAAAACTGGCAGTCTGCATCCAGGAAGTGCGACAAGGTGACTGTACAGAATCTGATGGCAGGTGTCAAATCACAAGGTACTGGCAATTCGTATTGGAAAGTGGAAGCCTGAACTGAATAGTTTTTCCGTTTGAACTTTGTAAACATAATTGAACTACAATAAAGAAATTGTAATGTTGATTTTTAAATAAACGATTTTCACCTGATTTATACGCTGCTTTCCTTTGACCAAATTTTGACCGTATCACCTTTAGAATATACTGACATGATACTTCGCTTTATTGGAAGCCGAGAACACCTCTGCACTTCCACGAGAAATCACTGGGATTTTGGATAAAATGGTTGGGTTTGCAGCGGGATCCGTTTTAGTAAACGGTGTGCCGAATTCAACTGACGTCGGCAGCGAATACAATATTTAACTATGTTGCCGATTTATTCTCTGTTCCGAGATGCACATTTAAGTTATTAAAATGTTTGCACCGATTTAAACCGACAGTAAGGATGCTGTTGGAGTCACTCGCAAGTGTGGGTAATTTATTTTAGCAGAACACAAAAATATGTTAAAATATCGAGTAGGGATGCTATTAGGGCCACTCACAAGTGGGTGGTTTATTTCAATGTAATACAAAAATACATTAAACATCGAGTTTGAGAACCGCTTTACTCCAACAGTAAGGATGGTGATGAGGCCATTCACAAGTCTGGGTGGTTTATTCCAACAGAATACAAAAGTTCATTAAAACATCGAGTTTGAGGACAGATTTAAACCAACAATAAACATGCCGTTGGGGCCACTGACAAGTGTAGGTGGTTTATTTTAATGGCATACGAGAATACGTTAAAATATCCAATTTGACGACCGATTTAAACCAACAGCAAGAATTGTTGGGTCCACTCACTCACAAGTGTAGGTGATTAATAATAGAAAAATACCCTATGCTACTCAGCAGTAACAGTAAAAAGAGGAAGCTATATACTTCTCTACAGCTCAACCATTATTCGATAAATGTATACTGAAATCTGAAGGTTATGATATGATGAAAATAACACGATGTTGCAAAGAAACACCAAATGATGTACTTACAATAATGAAATACAGCTGCTCGCACACCGAAGATCATCAGATCAGTGAAAGACAAAGTGAGGCAAAATCCTATCAGATCGATCCGGAAATTGGCTAAGAAAACTGATATTTCAAAAACTATCATGCAACGGTTGATCAAAGATGACTCGAAATGTTCGTCCAGGGCCAGAGTAAAGCGCCACCTTGTAACGGACCGAATCAAACAACTACGGCTGGAGCGCTCGAACGTTTGGTTTCAGCATTAAAAAAGAAGCATACTATCATCGTATTCTCCGATGGGAAAATGTTAACCATCGATCCCGTATATAACACACGTACAGACAGGTTTATTTCGTCAAAGAAAATTGTTTCAGAGAACGTGAAATTCAAGTTTACATCCAAACATCCGGCCGGAGTCATGGTTTTCGGGGCAGTTGCGTTCAATGGCTTAAAAATGCCTCCAGTATTTATCAAAGCTGGATTAGAAGTTAACAGCGAAGTTTATTTGCACATTTTGAAGGACCACGTTCTGCCATGGATGAAAGCCTACTTTGGAGCACACCAATACGTCATTTTCCAACAGGACGGAGAACCGTGTCATACCTCAAAAAGGACTCAAGCTTGGCTGAATTTTGGCCAAAGGATATTGGCCTCCTAGCATCCCTCGTGACTACATCGCATTGTTGGGGCTGCCACCTTAGGTATATCTGAAGCGAACAGCGTTTCCTACTCAGCCGCAGGACAGACGCTGATTGAGCCGCACATCTTTGGTGGACAGACGCTCGGCGCGAACCTCGTTAATCTAGCTGTAGTCAGAAGGACAATAGTGCCCAGGATGCACTACCAGACAAGTACGCAAGCCTTAGCTGGTGGCCCCTGTCATCTCTTAAACCGTGGAAGCACCTAAAAAGGTTTCTATTATGTTGGGCAACATCAAAAATGTGTGCTAAGAGGTGTTTTGATCAAAATTTTTCCGACCTAAACTTGACGCATTTCCTTTCATCGTGTATTAAAAAAACTTGCACACCGTCCATTTTGAAGATGTGTGCGTGCAGCAACTCAGTTATCAAAATGTCGTCGAAGAAAGAGAAGCATCGCAACGAAATTTTGCACGTGCATGGCGAAAATCCAAACTACTCTCATGCCAAGTTGGCGAAATTGTTGAATGTGGCGAAATCAACTGTTACCAACGAATTAAAAGTGTTCGGTGAACGTTTGACAGCAGCCAGGAGAGCTGGATCGGGGGGAAATCGAAAGCCGGAGGCCACAGCAACGACAAAAAGAGTTGCACGCTGTTTCGAGTGGAACCCCAACCTCTCCGCCCGAGATGTCACAAAGAAGATGGGACTGGCGCCTTCAGCCGTCAAAAGGGCTACAAAACGAGCTGGACTGTCGACTTACAAGAAAGTGGTGACTAAAAATCACGACGATAAACAAAACACGTCGGCCAAAACACGATCGCGAAAGCTGTACACGACGATGCTGACGAAGTTTGATTGCGTGGTATAGGACGATGAAACTTACATCAAGGAGACTTTAAACAGCTTCCTGGACAGGAATTTTATACGGCAACCGGACGGGGAAAAGAGGCAGATATTTTCAAGCACATTCAACTGACAAAGTTCACGATGAAATATCTGGTGTGACAGGCCATCTGTACCTGTAGCTTGAAGAGCAACGTTTACATTGCGACCGGAACCGTCAACCAGGAAATTTATCTGAGCGAGTGCCTACAAAAACGTCTTCTATCTTTCCTGAAACGACACAATTGTTCCGTTCTATTTTTGCCGGTCTTGGCATCTTGCCATTACGGAAAAGGTCATGGAGTGGTATACTGCCAACAACGTTCAAGTGGTGCCCATGGACAAGAACCCTCCCAACACGCCAGAGCTCGGGACCTTAAGAAGACTCAAAAAGCTGTCGTGAGCGAGAAACATTTCAAGGCAAACTGGCATTCTGCGACGAATAAAGTGGACAAGGAGACTGTACAAAATTGTATGGCAGGTCTTAAACGAAAGACCCGCCAATTCGCATTCGGTATAAAGGAAGCTTAGCTGAATATTTCTCCTGTATTCTGTATTAACTTAGCTTAAAAAAGAAAAAGAATTTAACATAATAATAAAAACTTTGATCGACTCACACACATTAGGGAACGTCCATTAATTACGTCACGCAAAAAATGACTTTTTATAAACCCCCCCTCCCCCCCTTGTCACGTTTTTTGTATGGACCTTCAAATTTTTTTGTATGGATCGTCACGTTTTCCCAAATCCCCCCTCCCCCCTTACTGCGTGACATAATTAATGGACCTTCCCTTACTGTTTGACCAAATTTTGATCGGAGCAGCCTTTACTCCGTTATGGCAGTGTAAAGTGTATAGGTAAACAGTAGACTATTTTTCAAATAGATCATCTATACAAAACTATACGTACACAGAATTGTATAGTGGTTATTCAAATACTTGGACTATCAAATAGCCGATAGATTAGTGAAGATCATTTTAGTATTTTATAGTATTTTTTTCAATATTTTTTTCATTTAGTTCATTTATTTTTAGTAATTTTCGGTTTAATAAATAAAACTAAGAAAAAGAAATAATACGAAAAAAAGTTCCAAAAACTGCATTCGATAAGAAACCAGGGGATCAGAAGAAGCTTTCGTCTAATAAAATTGGTTGTTTAACTTACGGGGCCATAGACCAACATAGGCCTTTTCCTAAAGTCAGAAACACCAAGACCACACAGAGCAATAAGTAAAGAACTGTAAACCTAACCAATTTGACTTTCAGCAAAATATTCTAACACAAGGTAAGTAATCATATGACCACTACAAAATACACTAAATATCCATGCCATAATATATAACCGGAAAAGGAAGGGACCATCAGGGCACGTAAGTGAAACGCTTTGGATAGGGAGTGTGGGACTGCCTCTTCTCTATTGTTAACATTTCGCGGAACGAGGGTGGGCTCTTCAATCCCATCTATTGGGCTTATTCTGTCAATCGAGGGCTCGATTCTAGTGCTGTGAGTGTGAACTTGCTTTTGGAAGGAGATTTTCTTCTTTATATTCGCGGGTTTCGCGTAAGTGTCTCTGCTTACGGGCCGGTCCAAACGTAATTGGCCCTTCATAAAGAAGCTTGATGATCACAAACAACAATAGAATCCTGATCAAATCGTTTTTCAGAATATTCCACTGCTATGGAGTTTCCTTGCTACAATAGATAGTATTTCAATAGGTAGTATTTCATCATCATCATCATCAATAAAGTTAGTTGTTTAACTTTTCGTTCAAAACAACAATTGTCTCAATCGTATAACTAGCTTGATGTCGTTTACAGTTCAATTACTTTACGAGTTACAATGGATTATGTAACGAACCGCTGCATATCACTGCATATTTTTTACACGAAAAAGAATTTGTTTTTCTCAGTGTACATTATTTTACAAACTTTAAAAATTGGGCAACAACTTATTCTTAGTCAGTTTTTCCGCGCTGCCAACGAACTCGCTACAGTTTCTGAACAATTTGAAGATTCAATTACTCTTCACAACTGGTTTATTTTGCTCAATTTTTGAGTAGGGTAACGGGATGTAATGTTAGCCTAGCTCCTTCATTCGGCCTATGTTCCCAATATGTCATTAATTTAGCGATAATTAACAAAATCATGTTGCTATTAGGATGACCGATGTAATCCAAAGCAATTGAACCAATATTAATCAGCTTATAGTTGTTCACTTCCGCGTAATTTTCGATTTCTTGAACTTTTGGGACATCAAGATTTCACTGGTTAAGCTGAACAGATTATCTACACGATCTTCAAGTGTTCTAAATTTTGCTTCATTGAATCGATGAAGCGAGTAATGCATTTTGGATGTACAGAAAATAGTTAGACTTTACAAACTGGCTGTTCACATAGCTAAAATAACAATAATTTTACAAGAAAATCGTAGACCCAATGTTGGGGACATATTTTATTGTATGTTCCCAACTATGGCCTGTTGTATCAATAACGTAGTAAAAAGGTTGTTATTGTTAAAATGTTAAGTGGAAATGCATGAGTTTACGGTTGTTTATATTCAAGTGGCTCATCTAAACACAAACCGAAGAAAGATACTTATTGTATAGTGAATTATAATGTTTTCTTTATTGAATGGCTAGTAAATCACGTATGGACATTACCTTAATGTTTCAAAGCAGCTTTATTGTAGTTTGTTTTGTGAAATTTTGTGTTAAGTGAAGCGAATGCAGCTGGCAATGCCTTAATTCATAAAATAACCGTACAAAGACTGCATTTAGTAAAAAATCTATCGAATGGGACAAAGTATCATCCATGAATAGACCCAATTTGGTGCTCATAGACCGACATTAAATCCATATCCGTTGAAAGTTTCTGCCTTTATAAAAAGAGTTGTGTAACTTTTCATGTTACATACTACCAAATGTCTTATCAAAATTATCTTAGCAAGTGTAGAACTAGTTGAATCTCGCTTATAGCTTAATAACTTTATGAGTTATTATCAAAAATGTAATCGATGGTTGCAAAATAGGCTGAGTCAAGGGACACATACCCTACATTAAATACAAATTTTGTATACTATCTCTTTTTCTCTCACGGATCCACTAGATCAACTTTCTACAAAAATTAAGTAATATTTTCGTGAGAGAAAAAAAAATGGTATACAATTGTACTAAAAAATTGAGTACAATGAAACGGGAGTATGCACCGTGTCCAATATATTCTGATACAGTTTTTCCTTGCATTGGTGTCGTGCAACTACTCAAAATGCTTTACGTATGTGTTGGTGTAGTTTTGCACTATGTTTATACCAGAGGGCGCGACTCTATCTCAGATGCAGGATTTTTTTTGTTTTGCTTTTGTGCGATGTGCGCACGCTTAGTAGATAGAAAGAAGATTTTAAAGATTTTGATGAAGATTTTAAAGATTTACTGCAAAAAGATGCAAGTTGATGGATTAAGGTTCACAAGCTGAAACAAGATTTCTTAAAGATTGATTCGCTAGCGTGGAATTTTTCGCTCATCTTGAATCTGCATTTAGATGGGTCGCACCACCAGGTTCATACAAACGCTTTTAGGTTATGTTCGATTGTTTTCATTCGGTGTTTATGTTTTACCAGCGATGAAGGAGTTTCGTGCTGTGGTGATAAAAATCTTTTTGAAAGGTGAGCGCCTGGGCGCTATTTTCAGAAATTTGAAAAACCTCGGAGTAAAGCGGTATTTTGTGTACCGAACCATCCGAAGGTACCGTGACACCTGCTCGTTGGATGGCCGGAAGAGATCCGGCCGTGCTCGTGCGGTGTGGACTGCACGAGTTGTTAAATTGGTTAGGGAACGGATTAGACGAAAATCACAGCGCTATCTACGTAAAATGGCCGCAGATCTTATTGTTTCGAGATCGTCAATGGACAATATACTGCAAAATGACCTCGGATTACAAGCTTACAATAAACGTAAGGTTCACGGAGTTTCGGAACCTTCCAAGCAGAAACGACTCGAAAGAGCAAGTCTGCTTTTGTCGTGGCACGGTGGGGAAGAATTTACTTTTTCGACGAAAAGTTATTCGTCTTGCAACAATCCCACCATGTCCAGAACGACAGATTGTGGGCTCTCTCTTCGAGAACTGTTCCAGAGAGTGATAGGAATATTCCACGGTTCCAAAGTGCTGTGTCAGTGATGGTTTGAGGAGGAATTTGCAAGCGAGGTTACCACTGGTTTTCATCGAAAAAGGCGTTAAAGTTAATGCCGTTTATTATAAAACGGAAGTTTTGGAGAAAGTTGTCAAGCAATATGTACAAGAGGTGTTTGGAGATGGTCACTATGTGTCTCTTCCAGGGCTGGTACTGAGAAAATTTGATCGACTTTTTGGACAAGAATGAATGGCCTCCCAGTTCACCAGATCTGAATCCCTTGGATTATTTCGTATGGTCATACATCCTGGCGAAGGTAAATGACCACAGGGCGTCTAATATGAACCAATTCAAAACCGTAATCAAACGAATTTGGGACGAAATGCCGATGGAAGTCGTGCGTGCGGTCAGTATTATATTGCAATATAATAAGTAAAGTTATCAATAAATTCTGGATTATCGATTTGAATAAAAAAATAGAGTTTTATTTTGTATGAGCATATATTGGACACGGTGTAGAGTAACAATTTCTTTAGGGTAGTAGTGGAGTTTAGTAAGTCTTCTAAGCATAATGCATATGTAAAGTTTCATCTATGCCAGAGCCGCTCAAAACCAGCCAGACTGTCATTTAACGTGGAAATGCTCTTTAACTAAGCAGGCGAAAATCCGTAAACTTTGGAGAATCCCATTCGCCCTTACACACAGAAAAGTTCCATTTCTTCGGAATAATCCACCCGTTAAAGTAGATTAAAATAATTTCTCAAAAACAAGAAAACATCCCCCATTTGAATAACCTATATTATAATTTGTTTATTATTGTTCAACAGCGTTCCATTACAAAACACTGCATCGTCCGACATCTACAAATATGTCAATGGCAAGCCTCGTGCCCTGCCGATGGGTAAAAGTCTTAGTCAATTTTCCCCTACTATTACATCAGTTTTCCTGATCTCTGGCTTCTAGTTGTAATCACATGTTTCTAAATTGAAGGCCAGTTCTAACCAGTCAGCCAGCGGCTTATTCTATGATTAATGTGCGTTAAATCTCATCCATGCGCAAAGGTAATCTGATAAGCGAGATGTTTCCCGCATGCTGATAACTGAAACGCGAAACTATTTACAAACATGCGGATGAATTCGTTGATGCAAACTATAGCTAAATGTCACAATAAATACCTAATTATCGTTATCTACTTTCGTCGGTTTGATTATATAATCTAGTCGTCACTAACATTACAATGGTGAGGTTAAGCTTCGATCACAGCAATTGAGCTACAGCCTTTTAAGGCAGGCTACTTCTCAGGAGGATGGTTGATTCAGCATACGCAAAACAACGCCCGAGCTATCAGCAACTGCTGCACTGATAGTGGTCGCAGGCGGTAGGGTTGAGCTGCCTCCAACGAAGCTGCCATTGTCAAGCATTGAGGAACCGTTGCTTTCGATTATCGCTTCGCATAATCCGGAATCCAGGGCTTCCGCTGCCAGGTAGCATGAGCACATTAGGGCCAGGATACAAACAATCCAGTAGAGGGAGAAGCAGATGTAACGCACTCGAGTCCAGAATGGGTCATCGATGTATTTGTTCAATTCTTCCTTGGTTAGAGCGTACGAATCACTGAAAATAGAGAAGCAAAGAAAACCAGAGATAATGCGGTGACGAATGATTTTATTACGTCGAATGAGGTGCGATCACGTTTTTCGCGCGTCCGCAAAATCAACAAAAAAAAAGGAAGGAGCGGATCGTATTACGTAGGGACGGTATTTACGTTTATCAGCATCCGCGCTGGACCATAGAAACTGCGACTGAAAGTCAGTTGGGGTTTGGTTCAACAATTCTTTACGGCATTGAACTTGACCCCGGGTTGATTTGGGGAAGGATGGAACGCTTGTTTTTACGTTGTCCGCCATTATCAAAAGAAGGAATTTGCCAGTGTGTCTCATCACGTCATTCTGTAATCGAATTTTGCGAACGGGGAATCATCTTGTCGTGTTTGTCGTCAAGCAGGAAAGGGAAAGAGAGTATGTTGCCATGTTGTTTGCTTAGATGACTAGGGATGGAGCAGGATTGCGACTCTGCGCCTTATTGGCTTAGTGCTTATTCGACGGCCGACAGATACTGGAAAGCAACAGATGCACTCACAAGGTGATAGCGGTAGATAAAAGATAGCAGTCGCTGTCAGCGAATGGATTCACGTGTTTGCGAACGTTAATGTGATTATTTGCAGAACCGATTTGCTTCATTGAACTATATCGGCATTGGACAGTCAGTGGAGTGTAGCAATAGTCCGCATGCCGTAATTGATAGTATTATAACTCTCAGCAGGCAGTAAAAGCTTGAGACATCAACTAGTCATTAAATCGAATCGATAGCCATCGTAAAAAATTATTGCATTTTACTACTAATAATATTTAAGATGACACTTGAAACCGAGGTGATTGTATAAAAAAAAGATAGTAGTGGATCTGAATCAATCGTCCTGGTAACTTAAGGTTCTAAAAAGTGATTATATCGAAATATAAGATTGATCGATTTTTTGATCGTACGTTTTAAAATCCTCTGTATTATGAAATAATATCGCTCATCGCATGTGTTATAAAACAATATCGCTCATTGAAATTTTATCTTTGATATTTGGAATGATCTCTTGGAATGATTTTTTTCAGTAACACTCCAGTGGATACACACTTAGAAATTCTGAGTTTTACACGAGACGTAATTTATGTTTGTAAAAAGTCGAGAAACGCAAATAAAGATTTCGTGTAAAATTATGTCTCCCGAGACTGACACATATATCGTCAAAAGTGGAGTCACTCAAATTTGAGTAAATTTTACTCGCATTGACAAGTCGACAAATCAAAAACATGGATGTTTGTAATTCGTCGACTTGTCAATGCCAGTAACTTTGACTTAAATTTGAGTGACTCCACTGTTGACGAAAGTGAGTCAAAAACGACTCAAAACTGAGTTGAAACGACTGGCCGTGCACGCAATTCGACGAAAGATGTCTTTGATTGAATTTATTTTCTCCTCTCTTTCAACTCATTCTTATGTGTTAAAGGACGCTTGCATGTGTCGGTCGCAGGAGACAGACATTTTCATGACATTTTGGTAGTGTGTATATTTTGAACATATGCATATTATGTCTCGTAATGACTTACTTTAGCCGCTTTTTACATGCATACTACCAAAATTTTATGTAAATTTCTGTTCCCTGAGACCGACAAATACAAGCGTCCCTTTGCTCATAAGAATGAGTTGAAAGAGATGAGAAAATAAATTCAATCAAACACATCTTTCGTCGAATCGCGTATGTGTCATTTCAGGAGACACAATTTTACACGAAATCTTTGTTTACGTTTCCCGACTTTATACAAACATGAATTACGTCTCGTGTAAAATTCATAATTTCTAAGTAAGTGAAGTTGTTTTTTGTACGGCTTGTTCCGTTCCGTGATTGTTACGTTGTGCACCGCACAACAACTCTATAACTGCCCAGGTAACCAATAAGCATTAGCATATGCAGTAAATCAACCCTAAATCTGCACTTCAGATGCTACAAGCTTTATACTAGCATTATAGCAGCATCGTAAATGCTATCTGTTGTAAAGTTGAATTTCAAATGGTATTTAAATGCTTGTAGCCTGTAATAAGCATTTTGAATGCAAAATAGCATTAATAAAGCATTATCATAGCATTGCAGTAAAGCAGCCGTATATTGGGCCAAAAGTGTCATTCATGGTGCAATTAAGGCGACTTTATTGCTTGATAGGCTGCGTTAAGACGCTTTGGAACTGCTTATTGGTTACCTGGGTGGGATTGGGGGGGTAAGCCAAGGCAGTCGAAGGAATTGCTAGTCTGGACTAGGGTTCGCGAAGTTGCCAGTCCCTGTCATATGAAAACACGCGGCCTTCTAGCCGTAGTCTTCCGAAGGTCCTCATTGAGATCGACTGGCCCCGCTACAACAAACCATCACGAAGCCTATTCTCTCGAGGCAACTAGCTGCAAACAGTCCTGCAGATATAGGTAATCCTTGCACTGGTGGTGGGTTTTTATCCCATCCGGTAACATTACATCACACGATCGAGATAAATCGTTAACGTTTGCATTTAAAAAAAATGACTTTTTTTCGGATGGTGATAAAAAAGCTAAGACAAATCATTGCTTTTGATAAATTTCCCATGGAAGATAATTATTTAAGCTTACTTGCAAAAAAATTCTACGCCCTTACGAGCGGCGTTCCGGCTTAACCACAACATTCAACCCCAATCTCCAACACTGTTGGAGTAGATCTTACGCTTCAGGTTGGCCCAAAAATCCTCGATGGAACGCAGCTGGGAGACGTTGGGCGTGTTCGCCGACTTGGGTACCACATCGATATTCAGCCGCTCCATCTCTTCCAACGATCGCTTCGAGTAGTGGGCCAACGCCAGATCCGGCCGCGTCTTCACCCTTATGGTGTTTCTTGATTAACGACGCAACTTCCGACAGGCATTTCGTACTGTAAATTTCCCCGTTCACGGTCAGTCCGGAGCGAAAGAAGAGCGGCTTTAACATCCCCTTCTCGCTGATTGTCAGCCACAACTGCACCTTCTTGGGGAACTTGGGGTGTGAAATGAACTTCACCTCGGAGCTCACTTCCTTCGCCGGGAAAATCGAGTTGACCATCTTATTCAGCCGCTGCCGCTGCGTCATTGCCTGCAGCTCCGAAACCAGTGGACGCAACTTCCGCATCCTGACATGTATGTTCATGCTCGCCAGGTACTTTTTCACTGTTTGGCCGGTTGAACCGACCTCCCGGCCAAACGCACGCAGCGATGTAGAAACTTTTCCTTCGGTCTTCCTCTTCAGCCTACTTTGGAGCTTCTTGTCGCTCAGGGTCGTCTGTCGTCCGGAACCGATGCTCTGATTGTTGCCTAATAGTGCCAAGATGTTGTAGATGCCGGAACGGGCGTCCACAAAGTGCCGCACGATGTCCGGCGGGGTGCCTTTCTTTGAACGCGCACCCTTCTGAACGGAGTTGCTTCACTGTTTTTGCCATCACGGTTAGAGTTCGACTGATAGAGCTGTCAAATTGTGTCTGCTGACCCATGGGTTACTTGATGCTGCATGGGTAGTTTTGTTGGCGTGGGTGCAGGTCAACCTTTGAAAAATCAGCAATTTTTGTTCCTTTTTTTAATGCAAACGTCATCAGAACAATAGCTACCTTGATTTATTGTTCACTAATATGACCGAAGATGTCTGCGTTATTGAGGCACCAGCTCCTTTTTGAAATAATTATGCATTTCATACTGCTATTGAATATTACATTTTCAGTCATGACAATATTGGATAACGCATTATCCGAAATTTATTTTGTTTGAGAACAAGCAGACTTCAATCTAATTAAAAATAAACTATACTCGATTGATTGTCAACCCATAGTTCGCAATTTGCCAACAGAGCATGCCGTATTTGTATTCTATCAAAACATCTTCGATATATTAGAGATTGCAAAGCCCCAAGGATATAGGAAAAGACCAAACAAGAATCCGATGTAGTATAATAAGAAGATTATAAATCTCAAAAAAATAAGGAAAAAACAAAAAAACACATAAAAAACGAGATAAAAATGATATGAACGTCATAACATATATCCCAAGTAACATTGCCAATACCAAGTCAAGTTTTATTGAAGTTTTATGAAAGCCACTTGAAATCAATTTGGTTTTATTATCGCAGCATGAGGTGTCAATAGGTTTCAAATGAAAATCAGGTTTATGAGAACCTACACAGCCTCTTAACAACGATTCTTAAACCTTGTCTTCTAAAATTCCGTTTACTCCTATCAAAAGTTTTTAGTTTGACTTTATGAACTCGTAAAATGCTGTTTTGAAATGCCGCTTTAGGACTCATTCATATTATTTTATTGTGGTCTGTTGAAAAAGCAGTTTGAAACCATTTTGGCTCCAGTGAATGCATGAAACGGCGAATTGACATTGAGGAAAGTCACCAAATAACCAAATAGTTGTATAGTAGCCATTGCGAAGATAAATTGGCTTTTTGGCAAAATTTTGATTTCTTCCAATCGCCATATTGAAATACAAGAAATCATTGATATGTGAAAATTCACCAAATTTTAAATGTAATGCAAATGAACTGTAGATCAGAGACCAATTTTGGCATTCTTTTAGATAACCTTATTGAATTCCATCGATTTTCAGAAAATTCATGATTAATTTATCGAATATATTTGTTTCAATTTTGTATTTGTTGTTGTTTACTAGCATTATTTCCGAAGCGCAATAATTTTCGGCTCTTATCGTGTCAATATTTACCATAAAATTAAATGCGCACATAATTTGGAGCATGATACGCTATAAAATATTCGATTTGTTTTGGATCTTGTGCTATCAAACAAAATTTCCTACAACATTAGAACTTTTCCCTCAGATATTATTTACTGTTAAATGAATCAGAAGAGCAGAGAATCGAACAAAGCAGATCAACAAAAACCAACCACGATATCGCCGTGAAGTTTTACAGCTGTGGCCGTTTAGCCCTATGCTGATTGTGATGGCAACCAATAGGTTTTATGAAGGTTCTCAAGCGGTCATAACATCTTTCTCTAGAACATTTTCAAAATCTTCATGTTCTTGCACAGGTTTTATTATTTTTTTTTACAACCGCCTATAGAGTGGGCCACTTGGACACGTTTCAGCTTTAAAGACGCATAGAGGAGGTGTTGGTGGACAAGACCGTTTTGAATTTAGTTTTATCAACAAAGCCGGGAGGAGTGCTATACGACTGGAATAAAATTTAAACAGCTGTTCTGGCTTGATTTGGTATCTTGTCACTACGCCAAAGATGTTTTGGAATGGTATAAAGCGAATGGAGTCCACGTTATACTGAAGGAGACGAATCCACCTAGCTGCCCGGTGTTGCGTCCAATCTAGCGATATTGGGCTCTCGTGAAGAAAAAAATCTCTTAATATAAACAACAAACTACAACTATAGACAAATTTCGAAACTCTTAGACAAAGGCACCTAAATCGGTTGCAGAGAAGTTTGCACAGACCCTAATGGCTGAAGTAAACTCAAAAGTTCGTAGATTCTTCATGCAGCTTACCTAAGTAACTGTAATTAGTTTTACTAATTACTGGTCAATGGCTAATAATGCACAATTAAATGAATGGAAAATGCATCTTGGATTGAACTAACAGCAAATTTGTTTTATTCCAAATTTAATGTGTCCAGATTTTGTCGCGAACAAGCCTTAGACGCATATAATTAGAACGTAGTAAAAGAATACACAAAAACTACAAACCAGATCCTTGGAAAATGTACAAATGTTTTTGAAAAATAATTGCCGGATTATTCGGTGATCGCATTGGAAGATTACAATTTTTTCGGTAATCGAAAAAATCACCGAACTCATAACCGAACGTTAAGCTGTTGAGAATTCGGTAAAGTTTTGAAGATTTCTGTAAGTGTGTAGCTTTGTAACGTGTTGAAACTGCTTGTTCTTTTTGGATCAACTCATTATTTATTAAAAACAGAAATCTGTAAATAACAGAAAAAATCCAATATAGAAACTATAACCCGGGAACCAAACTTGTCATTTGAAATTACGTATAGCGAAACATCAACAAAACAGCATTGTGCCGAAACGTACCTTTCACACTTAGATTTTTTTAACGAAATCTTTAAAATTTTACCGAATTATCAACAGCTGTACGTTCGGTAATCCAATTTAACGGATTTCGGTGAAATTTTACAATTATTTGTAAAAAAATTACCGGATTTCAGTAAAAATTTACCCGAAATCTCTTAAATCGGAATACCAAACGTTCAGCTGTTGAGAATTTGTTAAAATTTTAGTAAATAAATCTGAATGTGTTGCTCAAACTTGTTTCTTCCAATTGATGTTTTTTTATGACTTTTGATGTTTTTCATATATGTATAGTGATACACTTTAAGAGTACAAAAAACTGAATCGTCACAGAAAGTGGTCGAATGCTGATAAATAATTTCACGTAATTTTTTGTAAGCAGTTTATAGAATTATTAATTTTTTCAGGTTTTAGTTGTAAACTATTAAAAAATTTAAATATTGAGCTATTAAAAAGATAAGAGTTTAAAAATGGTGAAAACTGATTATTTGAAGCGATATTTCTAAAACAAACTTCACAGTCGAGCTCCAGTCATTTTTGAACTAAAATTTTATATGGGAGAATCTGTTAGTTTCTAACTACTCTCATAATAAATTACTATAAAAGAATACTTTTTATCATTTATCTTTGAAAGTTTGGACCATATATATTACGTTTACATCAGGTCTATCGCTATAACTTCAAAACAATAAAATTGAATAAACTAACTCGAATGACGAAATTATTTGTCATAAATTTAATAGCAACAACAACCATTACGATCTCTCTCTCTAACAAATCTTGAATATTACGATAAAAAGAGTAATGAGAAGACAGCATGCTACGAGTTCTACGTCAACATTTAGTACAACCCGGCTGTCCCATGAAGGTTTTTAGGTATAACATTCATCCTTTCTAGGTTTTTGCAACAACGTAGCAGAGACGAACGAACTCAGTAGCTATATATATCCGTATCACGAAAATTCCCCGGTAATCGACTTTCGCCTTTCACGCAACCCAATCAAAACAATTAACATGCCAGCAAATTGCCGTATGATTACACTCACTGCGTGCTAACCACGGAATTTTTCCATTATCACAGATAAGGAATCAATATCACTTTAGCCACCACCATCGTGGTTCAGCGCCATAAGGCGCACATGGAATGCGTCACCACACACAAAAGACAACAAGACAATTTGTTCCATCATGTCCGTAGTAGTGTAGGTAAGTATCTGATTGTTCCCACGAGTCACAATAACTGAACGCACGCACGCACGCACTGACCAAATTAACGTTCCGAACACTTACTAGTTTTGAAGTATGCTCGCACTGGTGTTATTGTTGAGATCTTCCTCCTGGGGGATCGGAATCACGTAGGATTTATGGTACTCCTTGGGCAGCAGTTTGGTTTTCTCGTTGACGGTCATTTTGAGTCACTTTTTTCCGAACCAGAAAAACTAACAAAAGAACAACGGTAGCTATTACAACGAATTCGTTCTTTCACCGAGAGATCGTTACGTTTCAGCGTTTCAAGCACTAGTGATCGCACGTTTCAGAATGGCTGGAAAATTTATACGGGCCAAAAGAACCAACTGACAGAAGGGGAGCGAACCCGAAGCCATCGCGAGATTAGATCTCGCCCGGTTGCTGGGTGCAGCGCACAGCATCCCTTGGTGAGCACTCTTTCTCTCGCTCTGCTGCTTGCTATTGTAGATAAGAATGCACGGGGGTATAGATTCTATTTGCACGAGAGAAGAATGTTGTTCTCACTCTCTTCCGTAAGGCTCACAATCTGTACCTAGCCTGGACTTGCCCCGTCCATGCGTTGTCCGTTATCATCGCCGCTCAACCGACGAGGATCAGTCACCACCACGAGTAGTGCCGCTAGTGTCGGACTATGCGGAGATGCGTCATGCGGTAGCCTTTTCCCACTGATAAGACGATCAGATTTGTTTACTACTTACACAGTCATGTGCCTTTGTTGTTTTGCATGCGGAAAACATTATATGTTTGTTTGCGTGCTGTAATCAATGCAAAATAACTAACTGACCACGTAGGGAATGTTTGTGAACTTGTGAACCCAATATCAACAAATATTTGAACTAGCCTAGAATTGAGGATTAATTAGTGGTTAATAGCTATTATGAAAGTAAACGCCGACGGTGATTCGTCAGTAAAAAACGCACTTGAAAGAGGAATAGTCAGTTTGGAATTTTCATCTATGTAGTTAGAGGGTGTATTCGATAAAAAAGGCACACCGAAAATCATTTGTAACTTATGAACCGTATGAGTAAAAAACCTGAATATGATGAAATCTTATTCATACGATAAAGACTGTATTCGATGAAATAGACACACAAAATAGGTCACCAAAAATTTTCCTTGAGCCCGATTCTTTTCAAACTTTCTGGAAATAAAGTACTACTAAATGGTTAAGTTTTGACATCATTTGTTTATTGAACCTCTTCTCCCAACCCAAATGCCCGCACCTTTGCCTTGACCCCTCTCATCAAATTTTGGGCAATGATAGGACCGACTTGCTTACTTACTTTTAACCACACTTTCTTTAGTTCAAGTTCATTTTCTATCAGTTTTGGAGTTTTAACGAGCTTTGCCTTCATGATTGCCCATAGTTTTTCAATTGGGCGAAGTTCCGGAGTGTTTGGAGGGTTGACGTATTTTGGGACAAAAGCTACATTATTATCTTTGTACCAGTCTAAGACGGGCCGGGCATAGTGGCAAGATGCCAAATCCGGTCAAAACAGTGTCGGGCCATCGTGAGATCTCAAGAAGGGCAGAAGTCGTTTATGCAGGCATTCGTCCTTGTAGATTTGTCCGTTGACGGTCCCAGAGGTGATGAAGGGCTGACTCATTTTGCCACAACCGCAGATCGCTTGCCAGACAAGGAATTTTTGGCGAATTTCGACAGTTTCTTCTTCCGTACACTCTCCGGAACGGCCAACTTAGAGGTGGCGACGTAGTGTTCCTGTCCTGGCATTTGTTTGGTGTCGGCTTTAATGTGGGTCTCATCGTCCATCACAATGCAGAACGGTTTTGTGAGCCACTCCCTGTACAGTTTTCTTGCACGAGTTTTGGCCACCGAGTTCTGTTTATTGCTCCGGTTTGGTGCCTTCTGGACCTTGTACACATGTAATCCAAAACGTTTCAATGTTTTCTGAACAAAACAAACTGAAACTTTCACCTTTTTCGCAACATCCCTGATCGAAATGTTGGGATAACGCTTAAATTGGTTCAATACCATCCTGACCTTCTCCGGATTTGATGTGCCACGTTTTTTGCCACTACCATTTTCCGCTTGGTTGTCTTACGGTCCTTGAACGTTTTCATCACATGAGATACGGTTGAATGTGCGATTCCGAGCTGTTTTCCGATCCATCGATGAGAAGCGTTTGGGTTTTCGAAGTGAGTGCCCAAAATTTGTTGGCGCACTATTTCTTCATTCAAAGCCATCACTGAAATCACTCGACCGATTTTCCCGAAACTCATTACACAATTGACATAACACAATGAAATACATTCAGTTAAAATTTCAATAATTTTTACCCACACGCTAAAAAGTTACGAACAATTGCGTGTGTGCAAATTTCATCGAATACAGTCTTTATTCTATTTAACATCTTTCAAGTTGCATAGTTACAGTAGTTGCAGGTAGTTCCAAGCTATGGAAAGAAGAAATTTTCCGTGAAAAACGTTGTGCACTTACAATCGAAATTCAAAGGCGTTCCAGCGATGGGTCACTAAAAACTTGTAATTGGAAATGCAACTGAAGTTCACTGAAGCTGGCCTTGACGATGATGCAGCTTACGATTATGAAGAGAAAAACGTAGAGCGTAAAAATGCGATTGTTGCTGTAATTTTAAAATTCGAAACACACTTTTGAAACGATTTCTCGGCCCTTGTTAGAAACATAAGTTATGCTATTTACAATAGCACGGAACGAGTTTTCAATCGCAAGTCCTTCCTGTCACTGTACTCTTCACCAATTGTTCCGATCCGCGTTCACTTGTCAATTCTCGGCAATCCGGAGGACCAGGGCTTACCTTTCCGGTTAACGGGTTCTGCAATGGCTATTCCTTCAAGTAACAGTGCTAAATAGCTACACTCTTTAAAATAATGAATATAACAAGTGATGCAGCCTTTCTGTTGCACGTAAATAAAGTGTCCACAGTTAAATTGCATCACTTTAAACTCGTCCTAAAAAACAAGTCTCTCAACCGATTGTCATGAAATATTCAGGGAATAAATTACATCTTGATTCAGGTATTTTTTTGTTCACTGTATTTCTTTAACAAAACCAAAAGCCAGAACTTTCTGTTTTTCATTGCGTTTTGGAGCTTCTGAACCTTTGAGTGAACGAGCCGGGTTTCTTGGCCTTCTGCACGAAACAGTTGGGTTTGCATTTAAAGGCAGCAACCACTCGCTTGTGATCCTTCACACAGTACGGAACACTTTTTCTTCCACTCACCTTCTTCTGATCAACAGTTAAACGTTCCCCGAAACGTTTTATGACTGAACACTGTAGACTGGTAGTTTTCAACAACTTTCCGATGGCTCGTCGCAAAAGTGGGTTGTCGAAGTGCGTGTGCAAAATGTTCTCGCGCACTTGCTGTTCCTTCGATTCTATTTTCGAAACTACGACATTTCACAATGAAACTCCCGCAGTGTAAACAATATACGTTGACGTCATTTCAAGCAAAATTTCGTTAAAATCAACCCAAAGGGCAAAATGTTACAGTTTATTGAAAGTGATGTAATTTAACTGTGGACACCCTTTACAACCCAAGAAAATAAATACTGACACACTCAAAGTTACGTTTCGGATAATACATTTACAAGAAGCCCTAAGGTGATATCAAATCTAAGTTCGTGAGGCATTAAAAACTAGCCGTTTGACTGAATACTTGGGTTTGGAAGCCTTAAATTTACATGATCCTTGTCTTTGGTGTTATAACAACATCAGACCTGTATTTAAAACCTGTCAGTTTCACGCGTCATAACAATCAGTTTTTTATTTAATCAGTTACGTGTCACGACAAGTCACAAGTTCAAATTGCATTTATCGTAAATATAATGTTCGATAGTGAAACTGCAGTATTAGAATAAAGAAAATTAAGGGTAAGGGAAAGAATGTTCTCAAATTAATCTTTTTAAGTGACTCACGAACCGATTATGCAGCGGCCACTTGTTTACACTGTTCATTAATCTGAACATGGCGACAGATTCAAGCATCTTTAAAATATTATTTGGCGAAGGCCAACGACTGGGTTTGGTGAATGTTATTTTAAATTTTACGAGCATTTGGAGATTCAGGAACAAATTGAACCCTACAAAATAAGATAGAGTTAATTTTAACGACTACAATCTATGGCCTTGAAGAGCCGGATCTCTATTTTTTTCTGACGTTAACTAAAACTAGATCTCGAAAAACTGGCATCGAGAAGCATTTATATTTACCGTCATGTCTTTTAAGTTAATATTTCGAGTTTTTATAGTCTTGTAAATTTAAGAACAGACGCAAATGTCGGTCTAACGGTCCGCTCTTTTATGTGCATCCAAGTAGTCTTAAATTTACATGATTTTTTTCAAATGTGGCAGGTTCAAGCGCCAGACCTCGCCGGAAGTGATGTCCTGGGCGCCCAGGAGATATCATTTTATTGAGCTTCCACCCCAAAACCCACAACCCAGTTTGAAAACTATTTGTCTGATAGAACTGAACAGAGCTGTTCTAAATGATTCCGTTCCAAACCAAGTGGAGAACAGTCTTGGCGTACCAAAGGGAGTGTATTGGGGCCCATTTTATTCACTCTATACACTAACGACATGCGAATTTGTGCTATCAATGTTTTGTAGCTAATGGTACTTGCTAATAATTTCTCGTTACTTTCACGGAATCGAGTAGTTGACATTATTATTGAGTGATAGATCATCAAGAAAATAGCCAAAATGTAAGTACGCTAAGGTATTTTTAACCCGTTTTTTACACGGTTTTGTTTTCCGGTGATAACTCCAGAACGAAACAACTTATCGACCTAATTCAAATAGCATTTTTACGTTTTGGGCAAGAGAGTAATCACGCGGCAGTTTTTCAAAAAATCACAATTTTGGTGTAAATACTCAAAATTTTAAAAACTGTATTTTTACCATTCCATGGTAAGATAACGCATACAAACATAATCGAAGCAATATAAAATGTTTAAGCATGTGAGTTTACTAAATCTATTTAGTCTTTTTTTTACACGGTTCCATAATAAAAGTGGAACGTATCCCCCGTTCAAAAAAACCTTTATGTTACTCTGCCGATTCAAAAAACGAGTTAACCATTAACTGGATAGTCAAGATGAAAATGGATATAGTTTGTAACAGGAAGGACAGCATCGGTTCCATGCGCCAGTCCCAAGCTTAATGATTCATCCTAATAACGTAGCTCACATGAACACACGCTCAAATATTCTGTCAAAATAATACAGCAGAATCAAAACAAAACAAAGTTTCAAGTACCGTCACTCGAGTGTATTGTAAAACAAGATGCAAGAGCAAGGGTTTTACATCACTGAACCAACTTCAAATCGCTAGATTCAAATTGATTGTTGATTTAACTATTGCTTGTAAAACCTGGTGTATAAATCAATCATTTTCCCTCTCAGTGGATTCTGCCTGTTTCCATTTGATTTTAGCTTAATCTGACCCAAACGTGAGATTGATATTGCGTTTTGCCCTAATTTTTGGTGACAACTGTTTGATTTGGAGTTGTAATAGCTTCTCATCTTTTCTTGTAGGACGGTCTACAGTAACTATCTGTTTTAAACAGAGTTGTGTACTTGCCGATTGTGAAATTTTTAACACGTTTTTTTTTAATAAATAGCCTTGTACGACGTTTGCACACCTCGTTGATGAAGATGCGATGAGCAATGACTCTGATGCCCAAGTATGTACTTATGTAGGAAGCCACCATCCTTGCGTAGGAACCTTGCCCGGCATGCGGTTCCAATTGTAGAAATATACTTGTTCGCGATAGCGGATTTTTCAGGCAAACGTTCACACGCAGTACTACCATGGAGGACGCATCGTTTGTTTTCGTTTCCTTTCCTTTCCCGCCTACATATGACACACACCCTTACTAATAACCCGAGACGGCCGCGGGAGTCACCTTTTCCAGGCTAACATTTTGTGTTCTTTTTTTGCAACGCCACCACGCCGATTGGTGGACCAATCCGGTGAGCCTTTGTTTTGTGTCTCCTCACGAACTGTATAAAAGGCATCGGCCATCGACGCAGTTTAAAACTGCATTCAGTATTCGTTCGCGACGACATTCGGACGTGTTTTACGCTCGCGCTCTGAACAGTTCTTCGTTCGTTCGCTCTCTCGGTGTATTGCATGGCGTGCACCGTATCTCCCTCTAGAGGATGGGGCAGGAGACGCCGCCCGATGTGGCTGGCACGTCCGCAAGAAAAAGCTCTACTTGACAGCCCGACGTCGACGCCGACGTGAATCAGCAGCCTGGAGTAGCAGCGCCAGCAGCGCGCTCGCTGGCATCCCAACCGACTGTTTCCACACCGGAATGTACCCAACAGCCGCCCCTGGTGGTGAAAAACGTCGATTTCGCGACGCTGGCCACGAAATGGAGCCCTGCAGAATCGTTTGACGTAAAATCCGCAGGTTTGGCATAGGGATCCACTGCCCACCACCGACGACTACAACAACGTGCGCAGAAGTATCTCGATGATCTGAATTCAGTACTACACGCACGACCATCCGATCGTCCCTACGCGTTGTATCCGAGGTCTTTCCACTGGTGGCACCGGAAATCCTCATCAATCGTCTGAAGGAGGAGCACGACCTGGACCAGCGGTGCATGTCATCCGACGGAAGGGTGAATTTGCAACCCAAGATGAGGCCTTCTATCTGGTTCTTCGCCAAAGCATACACGAACCTTACCAAGCTGCGCGAGGTCAGGCAGGTTGGACAGATCCTGGTACGTTGGGGGCGTACCAAAACCAGCGTGGATGTTACGCAGTGTATGCGATGCCTGTACCACGGTCACGGCAGGGCGCTCTGCCAGGACAGGTGCAACAGCTGCGGCGAGACCCACGACGCGAAGTGCCGTCAGCTTCCCCTGCCAAGCGATGCGCCAGCTGTGGTGGCGCCCACCGAAAACTGGTTGTAACTGCCTAAACGAGCCTTGTTCTCCGATCTACGGCGTAAACTTCGTCAATCAGGTAACAGCTCAGCAAGGCCCCGCCAGCTCCTGCCTTGAACAATGAAAACTATCCTGCTCTGCCGAACGGCTCGGCCACGCCGGAGATGATTCGTGTAACGGCCACCGACGCACCGACCCTCGCGTCAGAGCTGGTGCAGCAGCGCCGGTTACTCAGGGAAAATAAAGATGCGCTCTACAGCTCAGCGAACTGTGGACCATTTTTACGGAGAATTTCCGTGGAGCTTCTGCGGTGCGGACAAATCCGGATTGATGGAGGTCCTTGGTTACATGGTGTGCAAGTATGGGGTCCATTGAGCCCCGCACACCATCCGTGTAGCCAACTGGAATGTCCATCTCCTGTTAGATTAAAACTTGAGCTGGGAAACTTCCTTGCGCGTCGACGTGGGGTGATTTCGGAGACCCGGCTAGAACTTCTGCTCCCACAACACACCATCATCCATGGATCGTCCGAATGCAAGTAGGGGCGGCGTGGCTGTGATTATCAGGAAAGGCATCCGGTACGAGGTTCTACCGCATCCGAAGACCAGCGTCATCGAAGCCATAGGTGTCGTCATCGCCCCAAGGGCGACATCTCACTCTTTGCCGTCTACATGCCCCGGCAGTGCGTGGACGGAAACGGCTTCACAACTCTTCGTGGAAGACCTCGAAAAACTCACCAGCGACAATGATCGCTTCGTGGTGGCCGATCTCAACGCTCGGCATACTCTGGCGAAACCATATGGACAACAAGAACGGCAACCTTCTGGCCCAACTACCTTAGCTGGGTGGTCATGCCATTCTAACCAGGACTGATCGACGCTTTTATCCCCAGCTGGAGAACCTCCACCTTGGATGTGTTTCTGTCCGGCAACGCTGTCAAAGCCGATTGCAGCACGAGCTAAGCTCCGACCACTACCGGTGGTGGTACGGGCTTCGGACTGCAATCCAACACCAGCCCGCTGATGACGATGAGCGGGATTACCATCGGGTCAACTGGGTGGCTTTTCGGTCAACCTGGTAGACTCTCGTCTTTGATGTACTCACCGTGAAGCCATCGATTACCAACTGGGTGTATTCGAGCGCGGCGTGGCCACGCCGCAGGAGGAAGCCTGCATCCACAAGATTTGCCGATGGGCGGCAATACACCACAA
>JASCZW010009419.1:0-42561 GCA_034211315.2 Aedes japonicus | reverse complement strand
CGCAAGAGGCGATCGATGCTGAACATATTTCCGAAGATCCGCTCGTTTGCTGCGTTTCAATTTACAGATTAGCCCAAGTAGGTTTCAATCGTTTGTTGTTGTTGTTTGTCTTTGAGAGACAAATCGTGCTCATTGAAGAGGAATACTTGTTAAAATTCGGTTAAAATAACTGCTGTACCACTGATTTGAGTCATAATCAAGATGTTGCAACCACTTTTTAGTGATGTAGTCGTAATCGACTCGTAGAGAGTCAAACCTCCGGATTTCTGGAGATAGCTCAAAACATATTGATATGGTTTGAGACACGAAAACGTCAAGAGCTGGATCTGCAAGGTCTAACGCTACAAGTGATTCAGTAGTCTCCAGTAAACAACAGAGTGGTTTACTACTCGTTCGCAAGTATTAAATCAAGAGTTCGGGAATTGAATGAAAATGCACCGGGAATGAAAGCAAAATGCACCGTACAGAGCATAAGCAGCTGTAACCAAGTGTGACCTACTAGGATCGGTGATAATAGTTCCATCTTCTGGTGTTAGCCGTTGCCATTCTAGATGATTGTAGTCATCAAAATGAAGAGCTATGCCGATAGGTTTCAAGAACGAGAATACAGAGCCAATGGAGTCAGCATGTTGTTGAATGAGGTCAACATCGTCTCGGCGATCAGGTGGTAAATACAGCACTCCGACGCAACTTCCGCGTATTCATATTGAGCCGCCGTGAATCTATCATCGGGTCCTCTCTTAGCTCAGTCGGTCAAGGCGTAGCTACAAAGCAACACCATGCTGGAGGTGGCTGGGTTTGATTAAGAAAAATTTCTCGACTCCTTGTGCATGGGGTATGACTGTACTTGCCACACAAGCATACTAATGCAAAAATTATAACTATCATCGAAAGCTCTCAATTAATAATGGTGGATTTGCATTTACATGCGAAAATGTTCAAACTTGAGTAATGGGTTAATTCGTGTAGCTAGTGACTAATTTCTGTCCAAAGTGTATTTGTTTATGTTGATTTTCAAGTGCTGCATCCAAATATTCTATTTGCTTCATTGCAAATTCGTCAAAATGTTCGCGAAAGAAGTGATCACCAGTTTGTTGCTCGCCCAGAAGAAGCCAAAAGAGATTGTCAAGGTGGTAGGGTGTCATTTGGCAACAGTTTACCGCATAAAAAAGTCCCTGCAGGATGGTCCTAAGCAGCGGAAGCCGGGAAGCGAACGTCCGCGCTTTGCACGCACGCCAAACGTGATCAAATCGGTCCGTGCAAAAATTGCTCGCAACCCGGTGCGTTTCATAAGAAAACTTGCAAAGGAAGCCAATATTTCGGAGAAATCCGTGCGGAGAATCATCAAAGAACACCTGCATGCATCTTCCGGAGCCAGAGTGAAACGCCACTTGATTACGGACCGGGTCAAGGAACTACGAGTGACTCGTTCCAAGAGATTGCTTTCCTTTTTGAAGAAGGAACAAATGATAATCCTGTTCTCCGACGAAAAGCTTTTCAGCATCGATGCTGTGGCCAACAGCCGCACTGACCGGTTCATTTCACCGCAGAAAATGGAGAACGTTCCGGAAAAAGTGGGATTCAAATTACAAACCAAACATCTGGATGGTGTCATGATGTTTGGCTTGGTGGCGTCCAACGGTTTGAAAATACCGCCTGTTTTCATTGATGCTGGAGTTAAAATCAATACCGAAGTGTATTTTAAAGGACCAAGTGCTTTTAAAGGACCAAGCGGTATTTTAAAGGACCAAGTGCTTTCCTGGGTGAAGGCCAACTTCTCCGAGAACCAAAACGTTGTCCTACAGCAGGATGGAGCGCCGTGTCACACGTCCAATCGTACCCAACAATGGTTGAAAGAGAACATGAAGTTTTGGCCGAAGGATGTGCCCCCCTAGCAGTCCAGATCTTAATCCGTTGGATTATTCGATTTGGGCATATGTTGAAGCACGAGCCTGCAAAACATCACACCCTAGTGTGAAAACCCTGAAGTCAACCATAACACGCACATGGCAGTCAATGTCGGAGGACTACGTCCGAAAGGCATGCTCTGGCTTCCGGCGTCGGCTCGAGGATGTAATTAATAAAAATGAAGGACACATTGAATAAATTTGTTTAAAAGGACTTTATAAAAATAACTGCACTCGAGTATGTTGATATTATTGCTTGAATCAGTTGAAAAGCGAACAAGCGAATTTCGAAAACAATAAGCTTGAAATGCTAAATAAAAAAAAAAAAGTATAGTCGGATGATGTACGTTGAGATGAGGCAGGTGTAACCGGAGGCTGAGTACACATCAGAATTGAACTTATCTGCATAGACGTTTTGGAAGCCTCTTCTGTGCCAGCCCCGAAGGCTGCTGTTCGCTGGCTGGAATGGCTCAAACACGGTGGGGACATCGAGGGTCAACTTCGGTGCGTTCCGGTGTTCAGCTTACAAGCGAATATTTGTTAGATGCGTCAGGTGGCAATGGATGTATGCTGGAAACAGAGGATGGATCAGGTCTAACCGAGCAACAAGCAGAATCGTACTTGCCTGCACAAGCACTTTGGAAGTCCTTTCTTCCTCAAAAACACGTAGGGCCGGGACGGCTGCTGTACGCTGACTGCAATGACCCGACTACGGTTGAAAAATCGGGGGCCCTCATGATGCCAACTTCGGCCAACTTACGGTGTCCAGTTGTCAGGCAGTGGCAGATGGGGTAAGCGTTATGGAATTTGTGGTGATATATTTGTAAGAGTGTAAGACTAAGTGTAAGGGACTAAAGGGTGATACGGTCAAAATTTACACGCGTGTAAATCGGTGAAATCGTTTATTTAAAAAATCAAATTAAATTTCTTTTTCAAGTTCAATTAGTATAAAATTCAGGAAAAATATTCAGTTAGGCTTCCGCTTTTCCAAATCCGAATTGCCGGGCCTTACGCTTGACCCCTGCCATCAGATTTTGTACAGCCACCTTGTCCACCTTCTTCGCCGCAGAAAGCCAGTTTGCCTTGAACTGCTGCTCGTCCTTAGCAGTTTTTTTGGTCTTCTTTAGGTTCCGCTTGACAATAGCCCAGTATTTCTCAATTGGGCGGAGCTTTGGCGTGTTGGGAGGGTTTTTGTCCTTGGGAACCACCTGCACGTTGTTGGCGGCGTACCACTCCATGGCCTTTTTACCGTAATGGCAAGATGCCAAATCCGGCCAAAACAATACGGAACAACCGTGTTTCTTCAGGAAAGGCAGCAGACGTTTATTCAAACACTCTTTCACGTAAATTTCTTGGTTGACAGTCCCGGAAGCTATGAAAATGCTGCTTTTCAAGCCACAGGTACAGATGGCTTGCCAAACCAGATATTTCTTTGCGAACTTTGACAGTTTCGTGTGCTTAAAAATATCTGCTACCTTTCCCCTTCCTTTTGCCGTATAAAACTCCTGTCCCGGAAGCTGCTTGTAGTCGGCTTTGACTTAGGTTTCGTCGTCCATTACCACGCAGTCAAACTTCGTCAGCATCGTCGTGTACAGCCTCCGGGATCGCGCTTTGGCCGTCGTATTTTGTTTATCATCGCGATTTGGAGTCACTACCTTCTTGTAAGTCGATATTCCGGCTCGTTTTTTGGCTCGATGCACGGTTGTAGACGATACACCCAGCTTATTTGCGGCATCTCGGAGAGATAGGTTAGGGTTTCGCTTGAAACTACCGGCAACTCTCTTTGTCGTTTCAGCGGCTTCCGGTTTTCGATTTCCCCCCGATCCAGACTTCCTGGCTGTCGACAAACGTTCCCCAAACACTTTAATTACATTTGTAACGGTTGATTTGGCAACTTTTAACGATTTTAACAACTTTGCGTGCGAGTAGCTCGGATTTTCGCGATGCGCGAGCAAAATTTTGATACGCTGCTCTTCTTGCTTGGACGGCATTTTGACAACTGAAGAGTGAATTCCAAAATCAAAATAGGAGCAACATTCTACACACACACACCTTCAAAATGAGGGGTGTTCAGGTTTTTTAAATGCAAAATTGAAAGAAATACGTCAAGTTATATTGACCAAATTTTGACCGTATCGCCCTTTAGTGAAGAAGCAGGTGACGAATAAAAAGTCAATGGAAAATCCGAGCATACGGCAATAGGCTGACTGTAGAGCACTGCCCAACATTGTGGTCTATCGTTTATTCTACCATCGCATCCTCTTGGTGTTCTGTCTTATCGGGGGACTCCATGCTGGGGGACGAATCAGCGTTCGGCGGTCGAGAGGGATTCCAATTTTTTTAATGGAACGTCAGGCTGCTGACATCCTTACCGGTGGCGACCAGTCTGAAAACATCAACGCCATCCGTTTTATTCCTAATCTCTGCATCGAAGTTTTCTGATTGATGCCTGTGTTGATCGGTGTTAGGGTATCAACCCGGCTAAGTGCTCAGCCACAACCTTTTCACGGTAGAAACAACCAATTGTTTTCAACTACAATCTTCTAAGAACGATCATCGAACAAATGCAGTGTGTTAAAGACCTAGGTGTCTAGCTGGATTGAAAACTAAGAACCTATTTCCACATATATCTTCTGTTGTTGGTAAAACTTGAAGAGCTCTTGGTTTTGTGATCAAGGTGGCGAACAATTTTCGCGACATCCACTGCGTGTAATCGCTCTCATACTCTCTTGTGCGTTCTACACTGGAGTACTGGTCAGCGGTTTGGAGTCCTAGTTATAATACTGGCGCCGAGCGAATCGAGTCTATTCAGTACCATTTTCTTCAATTTGCGATTCGTAGACTACGTTAGAAAGACCCGTTTTGTCTACCTAGATACGAAAGTCACACCCATCTAGCCAGATACTTTACAAAGGAGAATCGAGTGCGGAAACAATCCTGCAACAAGCCAGCCTCAATATCCAACCAAGGTCAATGCGCAACAATTTAATGTTAAGGCTTCTTTACCGCACAAACTATGAGTTGAGTAGCGCTATCCACGGATTGCAGCGAATCTTTAATAGGGTCGCGTCAATTTTCAACTTCCCACTGACGTGGAATGCACGGCGTTGGATATTTTCCACCGTTTCTGGAGAAATTGACGCACGTGGCTTAGAAAAGTTTATAATTTTATTTTGTTTATTCTAACTTGAATGAAGATATTTTGTTTACGTTTTTCGTTGTAACGTTTTTTTTTAAACAACATCATTAGGACCTGACTTGGGCTGCTCCTGCCTATCTTCAAATAAATAAATAAATTGGCTGTATTATTTTGACAGGGGATGTAATGTTAGCCTAAGTCCTTCATTCGGCCAATGTACCAAGTAGGTCATTATTCCAGGGATAATCAACAAAATTCGCTTCTGTTTAATTTATGATTTTCTCAACTTTTTAAATATCATGTTTTCACTGGTTAAGCTAAGCAGATTATCATCATGATCTTCGAATAATCTAAATTTGGCTAAATTGTATCGATAAACCGAATAATATAGCATAGAAGTACATACAAGATTCACACTTATAAACTAACAGTTCACACAGTTAAAATAACAATGATTTAACAATAAAACCGTAGACCCAATATTAGTAACATATTTAATTCTTTGTTCTCCTCAACTATGGCCTGTTGTCTGGATAACTTTGTAAAAATATTGTTATTGGTAAAAATTTGAATGGAAGTGTATGAGTATCGATTGTATATTTTCCGAATAACTCATCTTAACACAATCCAAAGAAACAAAACCTTTGCAGTTATTGTGTTTTCATTATCGAGGGGCCAATAAATCATATGTGAAATGCTTTTAAGTGTTTCAAAGCATTTTTAGTTTAGTTTGTTTTCTGAAATTTTATGTTGGCTAAAGCGAATGCAGCTGGCAATACCTTAAATCATAAAATCAGGAGGAAAAACGATACTAAGACTGTATTTAATAAAATATCGATTGAATGGGACAAAGTTGCATCCATGAATAGACCCAATTTGATGCTTATAGACCGACATTACATCCATAACCCTAGCAAGTTTCTGACTTTATGATTTGTTCAGCTTTTCAAGATACATACTACTATATTTATTTATTTATTTATTTATTTACATCACCGTCTTCGAATTGACGCACAGACTGAATTATTTAATATACAAACTTTATATTACTTCTAATCCTATTTTTAAAAACGTTTTTTGATAAATTAAAATCAATTTCATCACAGACAACATTAAACGAGCAAAGACATGAATCCAGCGGGTTATTATAGCCGTAGTTTGTTCTATGATATGGAACTGCAAATAATGGAGAATTTCGGAACCTTCGAGCAGGAATGTTGAACGGAATCTGTGTGAGCAGTTCAGAGCAGTCTATAGTTCCCGCAATTACATCGAAGACGAATATCCGCTGCATCGTAACTCGTCTATCTGACAGTGACTCCAATCCTATGAGCCTGCATCGGTCTAAATTAGGAGGAAGATTGAGGGGGTCGTTCCAAGGCAGTTGTCTCAGCGCAAAACGTAAAAACTTTTTCTGTACCCGTTCAATCGTCAGAACATGTACTATGTGGTATGGAGACCAAACCGGGGCAGCGTACTCAAGGATGCTACGAACCAACGCGCAATAGAGTGTTTTCAAGGCGTAAATATCGGTGAAGTCAGACGCGTGACGACGAATGAATCCCAAAACAGAAAAAGCCTTGGCAGTTATAGTACTGATGCGCTCGTTGAATCTGAGCTTGGAATCGATGGTAACTCCAAGGTCGCGAATGGATAACACACGTTCCAGTGTTGTTGTTTCCATTTTGTATTAATGAAGAGTAGGGTTATGGCATCGCCCGAAGGAAATGATTTTACATTTGTTGTTGTTTACTCGCATTCCGTTTTTGCCACAAAAGGTCAACATTACATCAATATCTTCTTGTAGGGCTGCGCAGTCAGCAAGAGCAGCTATGACAGCTTGAATGAACAAAGCAGCGAATACAGGTCATTGATGAAAATGTTGAATAATAGTGGCCCCAGAACGCTTCCTTGTGGTACACCAGAAGTGATGCTGAAGGTGTGGGATCTGGCTGAGTTGATCACGACGTATGAATGAATGATCACGAAAAAATCCACCCCGTGATTGAATCTGGAAAGTATATGAGGAACAGTGTCGAAGGCTTTCGCGAAATCAACGTACACCGCGTCAACTTGTCGCCTCGCTTCGACTTCGCGTGACAGTGAGGTGACGTAACACATAAGATTCGTTGTTGTAGAACGACGTTTCATAAAACCATGCTGGCCATCAAAGATGATTGGAGATGCCATGTTGTATAAAACATTGTGCACCAGTCTTTCAAACACTTTGCTGAGACAGCACAGTATAGATACGCCACGATAGTTCGATACTTGATTACTGCTGCCAGACTTGTGAATAGGCACGATGAAAGCTGTTTTCCAAGCTGCCGGAAATGTCCTTGCGTAAAGCGATCGGTTGAACAAACAGGCAATTGGACTCGCTAGTTCTTTGGAACACTTTTTCAGCATTAGGGGTGGAATACCGTCCGTTCCACATCCTTTATTGATGTCAAGGTTGTCAATAGCTTCTACAACTTCGTTTGGGGAAAACTGGATGACTGGTAGGTTGATATTGTGTGAAGGCATGTGAGCAAAACAGTGACGCCTTTGTACAGGTGCAACTCTGCTAAACACGCTCTCGAAGAACGAAGCAAATAGATTTGCGGCATCCAAGTTTGATTGAGCTTGGACATCCTTGAAACTAACGTTGCGTGGGATGCGAGAAGATACTTGCCGCGTTTTCACGAAATTCCAAAAACTTGACGGGTTCTGTTTTACGTTCACCTGGATTCTGGATAAGTAGCTATCGTAGGTGGAAAATAGGACTGTTTTGTACTGCAGCTCAACATTTCGAAGGTGATAATAGTCATTCTGAGACTTCGAAAGGAAAAAACGAAGGCGTGCTTTTCTAAGGACGTTCCGAAGATGTCGTAATTCAGAGGTCCACCAAAGTTTATTGGAATGTGACTGTAACGTTCGTCTTTTTCGAGTAACGCAGTTGTTAAGCGCCACGTAAACCTTTTCGTAGAACATTGATATTGTTTCATCCAGTGGTCCAGTTAATAAACCGTCCCAATAGAGATTGTCGTCTGGCTCATGCGTTGAAACTAAATAGTCATTGCTCTCATCAACCAGCAAAACAAATGGCACCTGATGATTATCAACGGGTAAACGTGGTGCAGGAGGTTCGATGATATCTAGTCGCTCTGGAAGACTAACGAATACAAGGTCGAGAAGTCTGCCGTTTGCATTAGTGTATCGATTAGCTTGCTGCAAACCAGTAGTAAACATCGTTTCAATGAGTACCCGTTCATGCTCGGAAGAAACATTCAGGGGAATGAAACCGTTCACGTCCTCATCCAGTTGCCAATGCAAGTTTGGCAAGTTAAAGTCATCCAGGGACATAATAATATCTGCTATGTCTTATTACGCTGTTTTTAATGACTGTTATTATTTACTGTTTATCTGTGTAATCGCTCGTGATAATAACATTAGCATACCGTTTTGAACGTCTTTCGACCTATACTCGCGCGCGATAGTGAAAATTCGAACATTATCGTCGTGATTTGCTGTTTTGTTCATGTGAGTGCATTGTTGTGGTATTGCAAGTGAAACCGTGGAATCTTTGTCTTCTTTCCCACCACCACGCATTATTTTTTCGACCGCTGCGCCATCTGGAAGATTTTTCTGGCAGGAATTGCTTGCAAGCTCACGGATGCAAGGCTCTTTATGATTGCATACCCAAAGGCAATTCATCGTTTTTCACCACGCTACGCTTTTTGATTGCATAACAAAGGCAATTCGACTATTTTTTACCACGAGAACGCTTTGCGATAATTTATTGATCGTACTACTAGCTACAAAATGAATAGCACGTGCAAATCCTGTGAAAGCGAGATTTCTGAAATGAAACTCACCTGCCAAGGATTTTGTAATGCGGAATACCATCCTCGATGCGGCATGATTTCTACATCTGTTTTGGATGAAATCAGCAAATATCATCAGTTATTTTGGCTCTGCAAATCGTGCTCTACTCTGATGAGAGATATGCGTGTTCGCAACTCAATTCGATCCGCCTACGAATCTGGCCAAGAAGTTGTTCTCAGCAAGCATAACGAAATCGTCGAAAACCTTCAGTTGGAAATCATGAACGAGCTGAAAACCGAAATACGGAACAACTTTACTGCGCTAATCAACTCCAACTCATTAACGCCGAGGTCTTCAAAGCACACCGAAAATGCTAATGTTTCCGTTCGTCGTCGACTTTTCGGCAAACCAGAATCGAAAAAGCCTCCACAAGAACCTCTCATGTGTGGCTCAGCCGAATCAGTATCCCCATCACTCGGCAATTTGGCGGCCGTAAATCAAGCTTCGAGCCGAAAGTTTTGGCTTTACCGGTCACGAATTTCCCGCACTGTAACCGTCGAGCAGGTACGAGGCTTAGCAACGAAACGCCTTGGCACCGACGACGTTGAGGTTTTACGATTAGTATTTCCGTTGGCTTACGATTAGATAGAGATTACGTTGGACGTCAGCCCTATGTCTTTCATCTCCTTCAAAATTGGACTGAGTGCAGATCTGAAGGAAAAAGCTCTCTTATCATCAACGTGGCCGAAAGGTATCTACTTCCGGGAATTCAAGGATAGCAGATCAGCCGCAAATTTTTGGAAACCTTCTCAAACTCCGACTCTTGCATCACGGGGGAACCGTACGTCCCGAACTGTTCAGTCGGCGTCGAGAGATGGCGCCATGGAGGAGGAATAATTAAACCGCAACGCGCAGTAATCAGTACCATGGAGACCTCTTCTCAGTTCGACACAGTCCCGCCTTTTGTTGTCGTCGTTCATCGTAGTCGTCACGGTCCTGATGTTATTTCTGACGATGAGGTTCTCCAAACTGCGAATTCAGGCAAGTACCCGCAATTTGTAGAACGTACTCTTCCTGATGAATCTTCCGATTCCAGCGTTCTTTCTCCTGCCGATGCTTCTACTAGACCGCTGTTATCAACGTCCACCAACCCGTTACACACCTGTTATTTCACCCAAGCTCGTCATCAACATTCATCGACCGGAACTTCAACCGGTTTGGGACGCACGTCACAAAGCAGTATGGAAGCCCTGGACCCTCCTAGCTCAGCTGTGCCCAATGCCAGTCTCAACGATGTTCCAATTGCTAGTTCCAGGCGTCAAAGTAATCCCGGCCCTGGGTCTAGTGATGGGGTCAGGGCTCTCCAAGCTGCCATCTATGGCAAGTATCCTTCACTTAAACGTTGCTCGGGCTGATGCTGCCTCACCTTTCAGATCGCTGCCTGCCGAATCCTCTGCCCCCTCATTGACAGCCCTTCTGTACTACCAGGTGGTATCAACAGTTCGCTCGCCGAGTACCAGCTGGCATGCAGTGACGCGTGCTACGATGTTTACGCCTTCACGGGAACCTGGCTTAATATAAACACATCATCGAAGCAACTGTTCGACGACACGTATAATGTCTACCGGCTAGACCGATCGCCGCTCAATAGCAACAAGAAATCTGGTGGTGGAGTTCTTCTTGCCGTGCGCTCAAAATTCAAATCTCGACTTCTGAAGCCGCCAGAAGACTCAACGGTTGAACATCTTTGGGTGGCGATATCCACTAATACCGGGACTCTGTTTATTTGCGTGGTCTATATTTCCCCGATCGTGTTAGCGACAGAAGTCTTATCGAAAAGCACGCTCTTTTTTTGGATTGGATCGTGTCTCAAATGGGACCCAGCGACAATATCGTCATCGTGGGAGATTTTAACCTCAGCACGATTTCATGGAACATCGATACTAACGGCTTCCACTATCCAGACAATTCCTGTTCGTCATTCAGACCGGCTTCTCTCTCCTTGCTTGACGCTTACTCTACCGCCAGACTTCGGCAAATTAATGGCATTCCTAACGCAAATAACCGTTTGCTGGATCTTTGTTTCATCAGCGAAGAATATGGCCAAAGATGTTCCGTTCTTCAAGCTCCGACACCGCTTGTGAAAAGCTGCAGAAATCATTCCCCTCTGCTTCTGACACTGAAATTTAAACCTAAGTACAGCTTCCATGACGACATCGAAAAAGTTTATTATGACTTCATCCATCCTGATTTTGAGCAAATGAACAATTTTTTCGACGGCGTGAATTGAAACACGACCCTTGCAAACGGGGATGCGAATTTTGCTGCTTCGACTATGTGTAGTATTTTGCTGTACGCCGTTGATCAATTCGTGCCTAAGAAACTCAACCGTAAGCCTCCCAAACCTGCTTGGTCTAATTCCGATCTCAAACATTTGAAACGTGTTAAAAGGGCTGCTCTTAGGAAACACAGCATATATCGCACCGATTCAACGAGGACAATCTATGCACGCGCCAACGACAATTACAAACACCTCAATAACCGCTAAAACAACTCGCATCAGTCTCGATTGCAGAGTCGGCTCAAAACGAAACCGAAAAGCTTTAGGCGGTTCGTGAATGAACAACGGAAGGAAACCGGTTTACCCTCCAATATGACTGACGGCATAAATGAAGCTGACTCTGTCGCGGATATCGCCAACTTGTTCCGTAATCAGTTCAGTAGTGTCTTCTGTGAGGAAACTCTGGATGCCGAGGGCCTCGAAGCTGCTACTAGCAATATTCCCCGCTTATCTGTATTTGGCTCTGCTTTCACTATCCATAGTGATATGGTAGTTTCAGCCGGGAAGCAGATGAAAAATTCAAATGGATGCGGTCCTGATGGTATTCCTTCAATTGTTCTGAAACGTTGCCTTAACACACTCGCTGCGCCCTTGGCTACGGTTTTCAATTTGTCATTGACTTCCGGTGTGTTTCCCGAATGCTGGAAAGAGTCGTTTGTTTTTCCAATACACAAAAAGGGATGCAAACGATCCGTCGCCAACTATCGTGGAATTGCTGCACTAAGTGCTGTATCTAAGCTATTCGAACTGATTGTTCTCCAAAGGCTGGTCCATGACTATTCACAGACTATTTCTTCTGACCAACACGGTTCTATGCCCAAGCGCTCAACGGCGACCAACCTTACCGTATTTACATCGTTCATCATCCGTGAAATGGAACGCGGTCATCAAGTAGACGCCATATACACAGATCTCGCTGCGGCCTTTGATAAAATGAACCATCAGATTGCAATTGTAAATACGACAAAATGGGGGTTCACGATCAATTGTTGAACTGGCTCCACTCATACCTGACTGGGAGATCTATGTCTGTGAAGATTTCAGATTATGCCTCGTCCAGCTTTTTAGTGACATCCGGCGTTCCACAAGGCAGTCACCTTGGTCCATTCCTTTTCCTGTTATATATGAACGACGTGAACTTCCCAAGTAGCACAATACGATCATAATTAGTTGTAGTAACTTGATGATGGCTTAGTAAGTCATATTTATGTTATCTCAACCGAATGACAACAAGTGTGCTACTAGGGTTGGTCCTCAGATGCCTGAAATTATCCAACGCGGACGACCTAAAACTGTACTACGTCATAAAATGTCCAGAAGACGCCCACTTTCTTCAGCAGGAACTACAAGTGTTCGATGACTGGTGCCGGATCAACAGAATGTCCTTAAATGTATCCAAATGCTCGACTATCTCTTTTGGCCGAAAACGTGCGATGTATCTCCACGACTACATCCTTCGAGGAACGCGCCTAAAACGTGAAACAACAGTAAAGGATCTGGGAGTAATGCTTGACACCAAACTGTCATTCAAGAACCATATTGCCTATATAGTTTCTAAAGCCTCATCGCAGCTAGGATTCATCTTCCGCTTCGCAAAAAACTTCAAAGATGTTTATTGTCTGAAGACACTGTACTGCTCTTTGGTTCGTCCTTTTTTGGAGTACTGCGCTGTCGTTTGGTTCCCTTTCTACCAAAATGCAGTACAGAGGATCGAAGCCGTTCAGCGGAAGTTCATACGCTTTGCTTTACGACATCTTCGTTGGCAAGACCCTCGCAGATTGCCAAGCTACGAAAGCCGGTGTAAGCTCATTAAGCTGGAGTTGTTAGAAGGGAGGCGTATGGTGGCCAAAGCGTGTTTCGTTGGTGACCTTCTTCAGGGAAACATCGACTGTTTCACTTTACTTAGTCTCTTGAACATCAACACTCGACGACGAAACCTACGTTTACAATCATTCTTCATTAACCGGCACTCAAGGACCAACTACGGCAAACACGAACCTGTGCTAAGCATGGCTCGTGTCTTCAACAGCTATTATAACGTGTTTAATTTTAATGTATACCGTGAGGTTTATAAGCGTAGTTTCCGAAGATGTATGTGTTAATTGTTGTATGTAATGTAACTTTAGCTTATTGTCATTGGGATAAGCATTTTTATCTGTTGACGAATCAATAATAAACAAATAAACAAAATTACTGTATCTAAGCAAGTATACAACTAGCTAAATGTCGCTTACAGCTAAAATATATTATGAGTTATAATAAAAAATGTAAACGATCGTTTCAGGGTATGCTGAATTAAGGGACACATACCCTATTTAGGGGGTTATTCGTTGAGAGTTATGTTTCAAGGGGTGATTCATTCCGCTTGGGACCGATGCAATGGTACTTCCCGAGCCAAAAAAAAATAAAATATTTTCTTCTTGACCATCCAGCTCCTACTTAGTAACTAATGTGAGAGCTTTCAAACATTCATCCCATTAAATCGTTCATTCATTTCAAATCACAATTTGAGTAAACGACTTAAAATTCTACCAGTTTTCACGCCCATATCATGAACATAATTAACCATAATTGAAACTTTTTTTTCAAATCTTTCTGAAGTACTGCACTTGCTGCGCGCTGAGAACGAAAACTCTTTGGTACTCAACAAAAAATAATGTATAAAAGGTTGAGAATGAGAAAATTGGCCGTTAGGGCACAGGAACCTGATGCAATTTGATGCCATGGCACTTGGGCTTGACAATTTTATTTATTTTTTTTCACTTCCACGGTTTTGCATCGCGAGTATATATAAACAAATTTGCATGAGAATCTTTGGCGAATGAAGTTCTGGCTTGTAGGAAGATGTTTTTTTCGGTTTTGTGTTGTGTGCCGTGCTTGGCAGTGTAGTTGTTTATTTAAAACTGCAAAAGATGTTATGCAAATATGATACCTACTTGGTGACTTTTATTTTTGCGATGAACCACAAGGAACCACGGGGAATTGATACAATATGCAGGCGAAATAGCATTTCCGAGCTTGAAGGCGGCTTACGAGGAAAAGGAGCTTAAAATGGAAAACTGATGTGAACAGTTTGTTTTAACTTTTATGAAAATCGGGAAGAATGCAATTTCTTTAGGTGAACGTTCATAAATTCCGTCACGTTTTTAGGAGGAACAGCGTAGGCCGTTTGGGAAACTGTGGCAAATCGTACAGCAATAGTTTCATGCCCCTATTATAAATGTGTTAGTGTGTCACACTATGTGTATGGAAATGGCGATAGTAGACTTTACCTTATTGCACATATTTAGCTGTTTGCGAAAATTATCTGCTAAGCTCAATCAGTGGTCATATTATTTAATTTCATATTCACATATTAACTTATTAAATATCCACCTAATTTTGACTAATTTTTTCAAAACCTTTGTATTGTTTCAGATAAAAAACGATCATAGGTCGGATGAAGGGGCTAGACTGACATTAAATCCCTATCCCCTTGTAAATATTAAGGATATATGTCCCTTCACTCAGTCTGATATGCAACGATCGATTACATTTTTTGTTATAACTCATTAAAAGTTTTAGCTATAAGCGATGTTTAGCTAGTTATACACTTGCTTAGATACGTTTTATAAGACGATTGGTTGTATATATCACGAGAAGCTATACAACTCTTTTTATAATGTCAGAAATTTTCGAGAGATATGGATGTAATGCGATCTATAAGCATCAAATTGGATTTATGCATGGACGCAACTTTGTCCCATTCGATCAATCTTTTTATTAAATGCAGTCTTCGTGCGGGGTTTCCACTGATTTTATGATTTAAGGCATTGCATTTGCAGGATCAGTATAGACATCGTGAAATCTCCTCTGTAGTTGGTGATCGCTGAGTGAGCTTCTTCCTTCCACTTCACACGTAGTCTCAAAAACGCACCACCATAGTACGCTGGATAATCAGAAAACGGTTGATTAGTTCGAATATAGATAAGCGTTCTTCTCTTATCTCTGCTACCAACACTGTCTTTTTCACTTCAGGTATCTCTTCGTCCTCCATTGGAATTGGCGTGGAAAGGATGGGATCTGCTACATGGAGTATCGGTGGACCAGTCCACCAAAGTGACTAAGATTGCACATTCTTCGGTACAACTCCACGGAATATGCAGTCAGTGGGATTTTTCTTCGTAGATATAATTTTCCAGTTGGTTACACTGTTGAATCTGGTCTCAAACGCTGATAATATCTTCACTTCCAGCCGTTACAGTAACACTGCAGCTAGCAACTCTGCTGAAAAGAACCTCAGATTGGACCCCCTATAGGAGTGCACTTACTGAGTACAATAAAGAAATAAGAAAATCTAAACGAAGATCCTGGGCTCTAACGTGTGAAAACATAAGCAATAGTCCGGAAGTCGCAAGACTTCAGAGGGCTCTTGCAAAGGATCATACGATTGAACTTGGGAATCTGAAAAATAAGGATGGAGTTTTTACAAAAACTCCTAGTGAAACGTTAATGTTAATGATGGAGACACATTTTCCTGGATCAGTTTTGTGTGTAGATCCAATCAGAGATGGATCACTTAAAGGTGAAAGAAGTTCTACTAGGACATCTCAATTAGAACAAAAATCGCCACAAATGACTTGGCTGATAAAATCTTTAAGAAATCCAGGGTAGAAAATGCGTTGAGATCTTTTCAGCCTTACAAATCTGCAGGAATGGACGGGATATTTCCAGCATTACTTCAAAACGGAGAAGCAGTGTTGATCTCGCCATTAATTGAGATTTTTGAGGCAAGTTTAAGACTCAACCATATTCCAACTTTATGGACACAAGTAAAAGTTATCTTCATAGGAAAGCGAGACAAGGCGCATCCTAAGTCATACAGACCCATTAGTCTTTCATCAGTCCTTTTAAAGACTATGGAAAAAGTGTTGAATGATTATATCAATTCAAATTACATGAACAAGCATCCACTATCTGAGTTCCAGTTTGCTTACCAGTCTGGTAAGTCAACAGTTACGGCACTGCATAGTGTGGTTTCAAAGGTAGAAAAGGCTCTATCGGTAAAAGAAATAGCACTTTGCTCTTTCTTGGATATTGAAGGAGCTTTCGACAACGCTTCCTATTCGTCTATGGCTCGTGCCATGATCAAAAGGAACTTTGACATGAACATAATTAACTGGGTTCATACCATGCTCGCAAAAAGAGATATCACTTCAGAGCTGGGAAGTTCGTCTATTACAGTACGGGCAACGAAAGGTTGTCCCCAAGGAGGAGTCCTCTCACCACTAATGTGGTCCTTAGTTGTAGACGAGCTTCTAAGAAGCTTAGAGGAACAAGGTTTCGAGGTTGTAGGTTTTGCAGACGATATAGTCATTATAGTGAGGGGAAAATTTGACAACATCATTTCAAAAAGAATGCAATGGGCCCTAAGACTTACCCAGTCTTGGTGTATCAAGGAGGGCCTTAGCATTAATCCAGCAAAAGTAGTAATTGTACCTTTCACTAGGAAAAGGAAGTTTAGTCTAAAAGCGTTTCAGCTAGGAGGATTAAAGGTTCATCTTAGTGAACAGGTTAAATACTTAGGAGTGATACTGGATGCCAAACTGAACTGGAATGCTCATCTTGAGTGTGTGATCGGTAAGGCAACCAGTGCTTTCTGGATTTGCTCAAAAACATTTGGCAGAAAATGGGGTCTAAGACCAAAAATGATAATGTGGATATATACATCCATAATACGTCCAAAGGTAACTTATGCTTCTCTTGTGTGGTGGCCAAAAACAAAAGAGGCTACTGCACAGAAAAAGCTTGCAAAACTTCAACGGCTAGTGTCCATTGCTATAACAGGAGCGATGCGCAGCACTCCAGCTAATGCGTTGAATGCAATGCTAAATCTGCTGCCTTTGCACGAATACGTGCAACTAGAAGCAGAAAAGAGTATGTTTAGACTTAAACGGTTGAAAACTTTCATGTCTGGTGACTTAGTCGGTCACCTGAGCATTTCACAAAGCTTTCAAAATGGGCCAGTGATGTATATGAATGGAGACTGGATGAAACCTGTGAAAAACCATGACATCCCTTACAAGATATGTGAAACGTCACGTATAGATTGGGAAGTCGGAGGTCCCACTGTTCGTCATGGCTCCATAAAATTCTTCACAGATGGCTCAAAAATTGGAACAAAAACGGGAGCAGGAATCTTTGGCCCTGGGGTAGAAATCTCAGAGGCGATGGGAAACTATCCAACGGTTTTCCAAGTGGAGATCTTTGCTTTAATAAAATGTGTTAACGTTTGTCTGAAGAGAAAATATAGATATGCAAATATTTGTATTTTTACAGACAGCCAAGCGGCACTCAAAGCGTTAAGTAATTATAAATGTACATCCAAACTTGTCTGGTAATGCATTCTTTCACTGCGAAAGGTGTGCCAAGAGAACTCGGTAAATTTATTCTGGGCTCCGGGACACTGTGGCATTGAAGGCAATGAAAGGGCAGACGAGCTTGCTAAACAAGGTTCAAATGCACAGTTTATTGGCCCAGAACCATTCTGCGGTATATCATACTGTGTCATAAAAATGGAATTAAAATCTTGGGAAGAGCAAAAGGTGATGACCAATCGGTTGGTCACCACAAAGTGTTCTCAAGCAAAAAGGTTTATAATTCCAAATGTTACAATTAGTAAAAAGCTTCTGGAGCTCAATAAGAGAGTTCTTTGTACCTATACTGGCCTAGTAACCGGACATTGCCCGACTAGATATCGTTTGAAAAACATTGGGCAGGTTCAGAATGATATCTGTCGTTTCTGTAACATGGAACGTGAAACCTCGGAACATCTGCTTTGCAGTTGTGATGCTTTGTACAAGAACAGACTTAAATTTCTGAACAGTGGCTATATGCAACCTAAAGAAATTTGGACTGCAAATCTTGGTAAGGTGGTGGGTTTTATCTTGACTGTACCGTCAGTTCGCTTTAAACGGACGTAGATGCAGGCGCTGTATGCGACGTCCGCCGCATCTGCAAATCCATGAAGCTCGGTGGTAGAGGCATCTTCACTCATGATCCATCGCGGGATCTTTATGTTGTTCAGAATCTCCAACTGTTTGTAAAAGTTTGTCTAAATTGAAGGCGTAGTGGTTAACATCCATACCTCTCACGCCAAAGTCACCAGTTCAAATCGCACCCCCGGACAAGTTACGAAAATACTCAAAAAGGTAACCACACGTAGTTTTGTTGTTGTACTATTGGTCTTCAGCACGTAATGATGAGGCAGATAGATGGCCTGCAAATCGTCCGGGGTCGAATTCTCGGTCATGTGATCAAGTGCTTCATAGTCCCTCAGGAATTTTGCATACTGCTTCTTCAGCTCTGAATCTCTCAGTTGCTTCTCAAGTCCATACAACCTTTTCTCCGCCAGTTGCTTGGAAACTCCCTGCTCTCTCGTCATGTCATTGAATGGCAGACGTACCATATATCTACCGTGAACTGTTCACTGATGTTCGCGGAAATGTTGAATGCATTTTTCGTTGATGACGGACCTCTCCAAATGATTCGATCTCCCAGAATTTTCGAATCAACGCATTTATGTTCTTCTCGGAAGCGGTAGTGTAAAATGATTGAACTACACGAGAAACTTTAGATAGGACTAGGCCACTCAGAACCCAATCAAACTGGATTTTTTTTGCAACAATGCGGCACTTCTTGGTTGTTGTATTCGACCTGACATCAGCATGTCAAAGAACACATCTGCTCCTAACAACAGATTCACCTTCTCAAGAACGTAGAATGCGGGATCAGCCAGTTCGATACCGCTCGGGAGAGTTAAAGTTAGAGTTAAAGCTGCAACATCCACTTTACAAGTTGGTAATACTCCGGTGATTTTGACAATCACAAGTAGCTCCAAACATACCCCATAATCTGTAGCACGAGACCTCACCTTGGTGTGAATCTTAAGACGAACCTTGGTTTGCGAATTGTATAAGCAGCTTACGTAAACATTCGTGGGCACTTTCTTTAGCGCCAACAGAGTGGCGAGTTGTTCTGTAAAAAGAAAAAACATTTCCGTATATTGCCAGATTTTGCCATTTTTTTTATTTGGGACATGCCAGATATTTTTTACAAACTAATGGCAACCCTGTTGTAACAGCAGCCGTTTCGCTCTTCATTAGCTGCTCTTCTTCGTTAATTACGGAAGCGTCGTGGATCTTGACGGAGTTTTAGATTTCACCGCACCATCATCTTCAAAGTGAAACGTGGTATGGTGAAATTTCCGGCACCTCATGCAGGTGTGTTTCGAAGTACAGTTATTTTTTCTATGGACTTTCCGGAGGCAATTGCAGCAGGTACCAATGCGTCACAATGTATTGTACGTATCGGCCACGCTCGCGATCTTGAACGTGTCATATATCTACAGCTCATGTGTTTCCGAACATTGTGGGCACTTTCCGGAAGTAGCAACTAGGGTACTCGTTTTCCCCTTCATATTTTGTACAGTGCGCACCGGTTTCCGGCCTCCTGTCCCGTTTCCAAACTCGATCGCGCTCTCATCAACTTGCCTCTAACCGAACATAATCGGCTATTTATCACTTTCAATTCTGCCGTCGTTTTCTTCATTTTGTTCCTTCTCTTTCCTTTTCGATTTTTGAGCACTCACTGATTCAATTTCTTCTTCTTCTGCTTCTTCTTCTTGTTGTTACTCCAACTGTCGCCACCTTTATTCCTCGTCACCATTGGCGTTTCCAACGACATATGGTTTCGAATCTTTCGTTCTCAGTTTCAACTCGTCACATCAAATTCTTTTTTCCACTCGTGTACTGGTTTTTGCTTCCAATGATCAATCGCACGTTAGCCTCACTGCAATTGAATCGGCCACTTTACCGTCAACACTAATAGCACATCGAGTACGATGCACACAAGGTTAGCTTGGATTCTGTTAGGAATGGTGCTTCTATAGAACCTCACAAACACCGCGAAATTCACACCCTGAATAGCATGCCCGCTATTCAGCTATCACAAAACCTAAACCGTGTTAGGATTTTTCGAAGTCAGCCATAACGGATGGCATAATCATCGATTAGCTGACACACAGGTACAATCACTTCTACTTTTAGAATTCTGTACTACTTCGGGAACGTCTTCTCCCAAATAACATTGCCAAAACCATCCAGCTTTACTAAGTTTTATTAAAGTTTTATGAAAGCCACTAGACATCAATTTGGTTTTATTATGGCACCAATAGGTGCCAATAGATTTCATATTTTAGTCAGGTACATGAGAACTCACTCAGCTTGTTAAGAATGATCTTGAAACCTTGATTTCTCAAATTCCTTTTACTCCTTTCAAAGATTTTATTACGACTTTATGAACTTTCAAAATTGCTTCTTTTAAATGCCGTTTTAGGACTCATTCATGTTATCTTATTATGGTCAGTTGAAAAAGCATTTTAAAACCATTTTGCCTTCAGTAAATGCATTTACCCAGCAAACACAAAATCGTATATGATAGCGGATATAAGTACAAAGTGGAGGCGATATACGTACATGCGTCCATTTGACTTCATGTAAAATGTACGTATATCGCCTCCACTTTACACTCTTATCCGCTATCATATACGATCCTGTGTTTCCTGGGAAACGGCAAATTGGCATTGAGGGAAATCACCATATGACCAAAAAGTTTTATAGTAGTTATTGCGAAGATAAGTTGGCTTTTTGGAAAAACTGTGATTTGTTCCAATCGGCATATTGATATGTAAGAAATAATTGAAATGTGGAAAAATAAATGCCCCAAATTTTAAAGCTAATGCAAATGAGATGAAGATCGAAGACCGACTTTGGCATTTTTTTGGAATACGTTATTGAATTCCATAAATTTTCAGGAAATTCCTGATTATTTCACATGTATTTATTTTAATTTTGTTTTTGTTGTTGTAAAATCACAAAATCTCCGAGACGCATTAATTTCTGGTTTTTTTTCGTAGCGATACTCTTTATAAATTCAAATGCGCATTATTTAGAGCATGATACACTGTGAAAAAACTCAATCTGTTTTGGATATTTTGCTATCAAACAAATTTTCCCGCAACACTGTAACTTTTTTCCTAGATGTTATTTACTGCTGAATGAATCAGAAGAGCAGAGAATCGAACAAAGCAGAAAAACAAAATCCAACCACGATAGTGAAGTTTGACAGCTGTGGCTATTTGGCCGTATGCTGGGGCTGCAAAATGGTGAGTCGACAATTGTGATGGAGTGTGCGACCCCGCAACATAGCTCTGGTCCTCACAAGTTCCTACCTCATGCTTCCACGGGTCAAGAGATGACAAAGACCGCCAGCTAAGGGTTGCGTACTTAGCTGGTAGTGCAGCCTGGGCACTGTTGTCCTTCTGACTTCAGCTAGATTGAGGAGGTGCGTGCCGAGCGTCTGTCCACCAAGGAGGTGCGGCTCAAAAAGCATCTGTCCTGGCATCCAGCGGCTGTATGAGAAACGCTGTTTCGCGTCAACTATACATTAGGTGGCAGTCGCACAAAGGCAATGTAGGCAGCGTGACCCCGGTAAGGTAGCATGCTGAAATCTTATCCTACCACGAAAAATGTAAGTATTCCTTATACGGTACATAATTTTGGATCATCCATGGAATTACCGAGTATTGTATGAAAATTTTAATTTATTTTTCCTTCATGGCAATGATAATGCAAGTCCATCTACAAATGCAGCAGGACTACAATCGAAAGACATGCAGACAGTACACATGTTATTCTCATTTTATATTATAACATCCCTTCACAATATTTTTATGCTATTTTCAGCTTCGCATTTACCCATCGTCGTAAGTTTTGGTCCACTTACCCCCCCCATTGAGCGAGATAAGGCGCTATAACCTTGGCAATTATTGCCAGGCTTTTGGTTCAAATGCCAAAAGTTCACCCACAGGCAAAAGGAGCATAATCTAATCTTTCTAGAAGGAGATGTTCGCTCATCACCATGAGGCACCAAGAGTGAACATTAATGTTTTTGGCTAGAATGAAAGATGTGAAGAGAAAGTGTGGAAAGTTCAGTCAGAGTGCGGCAGGTAGGAGATTTAAATTTAAAATTAGTGATCGTCAGTCGGTGCGAACCAAAACAAACCCAAAAAAGGAGAGAGTTCCTCTCCCATGTGCGCATCAATAAACAGAGTGCACACAATAGATCGCTAGAATAACTATACAAGCCACAGTGGTACATGAGCGTTTTTCCATGCGTCAATTTTTGCCTGTTGAAGTGCCGGACTTGTTCCGTTGCTACAACCTACCCCGCAGTGGGATGTTAGGCGAAGATTGACGTCCATGGTTCGAGTACCATTGGATACATGCCCATACGCTCATTTTTCAAACCATCTGTTAAATTTCCTACCTGCCGCACTCTGACGGAACTTTCAACACTTTCTCTTCACATCTTTCATTCTAGCCAAAAACATTAATGTTCACTCTTGGTGCCTCATGGTGATGAGCGAACATCTCCTTCATAAGCGTTACTCCTCGCACGGAGAATACATAACATAACAATTAATGTAATCTTTCTAGCATCTATGCTCCCAACGATAAAGAACAAATTATCACACTGTTTAACTCTACACGGAAGCGTTTGGTACGGGAGGTCCACGCTTTCTTCCTTCTCTTGATTCAGAGTAGTAGAGCGATTTTAGATCTTTCTGGAATCGCTCTATTTCTTGGAATCCTCTCTGCGGCACATACTACGCAGTTGGCCTGGCCGATGACAAGAAAAATGATGTATTCAAGAAACCATCATTTTCCAGGATGCCTTCAAGTATTGGCTGCGTTAGTGTGAGATTAGATTAGATTAGATGTGGCTATTTGGCCATATGCTGGTTTTCATGGTAACCAATAGGTTTGATGAAGGTTCTCCAGTGGTCATAACATCTTTTACTAGAATATTTTCAAAATGTGTATGGTCTACTAAAGGTTTTATGAGCATGTTTTCATAATCGTCTATAGATTAGGCCACTGTGTACATATTTCGGCTTAAAAGAAGCATAGAGGAGGTGTTGGAAGACACAACAGTTTTGAATGTAGCTTTATCAACACAGCCGAGAGGAATAAAACTAAAATTGTTTCTATATATTTGGTACATAGGCCGAATGAAGGAGCTATGTTTACATTGCATCGACTCACCCTAATTGTTTACTACCTTACATACCTTTCATACAGCATGCAACATTGTTTGCAATGGTCATTACAGCAGACCTAATTTCACCGATATCTTGCATAAATTTAAATGAAAATTCCCATCAACTTATGAAAACTATAGCTTTCCCTTGATGTGCCTTGGATAACGCAGGAAATCAAATGTTTCTTCCAAACGGTTCACAGCAGCATAATAGTTTAATTTATCCTTATAAAATTATCGAATGAACGTTGCTTGTATATCTCCTCATCACAAAATTGCATCTCCACTGGTTCCTCCAACCCGCTCTTTAAAAAAAACTATGCAATACAGAATACCGATGACAGCATAGCCGGAATCCATTAACTGTCGATTCTAGTTCCCAGAATTACACAAACGACTCCTATTGGTAACGTAAGCACCAATTTTAACTGCATAACTCACGGTGTAATCCTCCCCAAGAGTTAAAATGAGTATCCTTTGGTTACGACTGAGAAATGAAGTAAAATTAAATTGTTTCCACTCTGTCTGTCCGCTCTGTCTGAATCATGTTGTGTTTCAATCCAACAGAGTTGCCAGACGACCGGTGGGCGCCCCACCCCCAACTGCTTTTAAAATGCGTTAGGCCGACGCCCTTGGTCCGTTAGCTAATAGCCTGGTATCTCGAGTCAAGAAACGATGAGACATCTAAAATCTCTCGTAAAACAGTACACGGACAAAAAGACTAACTTTTAGCAGACATAAGCTACTCTCGAAGCGTCATCAACCCCATGGCAGCGGAGACAATAAAAGAGGGACAATTAAAGTGGATAAGAGTCTTAATCATAAATGCGTCAAATTGTACCTTTCGCTGTTGGTGCTTTTTCATAGCAACATAGGTACCAAGGTGACATCCGTGACAAGCTGACTCAGTACCAGTCAAAGCGGAAAAAGGGTCCATGGGTCATGATGTGGGTATGATGTGGGTTTGGGATTTTTGTTCTTTATTCAGCGGCGATGATTCATGGTTTCATCTATCTATGAAGCGAAAAAACTGAAACGCCACAAAGTTTCCGAGATGATTTTAGCAAGTCCGCTATGACAATTTGAAAGCGTTTTATTACAACTATAAGAGGTATCTTTTATATTGATTCCACACTGCATAATCATATGTCAATTAATCAGTACGAAATTCTGAGTTGATCTTAAATTACGAGTGAATGGTTTGAAAGAATAGTATTGCATTATGAAAATAATTTCCACGCAGGACCTTACATGAAAATAATTTCGCTTCCTTTTCACTCTTTCTTTGAAACTGATTTCAAACATTTCCAGCATCGTTTTACTTCTCCACTTTCACAGATAAAAATAAACATGTAAAATTTTTCCAACAATTTTTTTTGTCGAAAAATAGACCGTGCGTTTCGTTGTTGCTAAGGCCTGTAGTCGAAAAAACATGCACCAGACAAAACTGTTCGCCAAAAATTTATTTTAGGTCGGATTTTCTTGAAACTTGCAGGGAACGAACATATGGATTATGTTTCGACATAATTATTTTATTCAATTTCCTTTCCATCGCTGAAAGCCCGCATCTTTCCCTTAAGACCCCTATTTACATTTTGTGCAATGGTGGAGCCGACCTTTTTGGTCACTTTCATACATTCTCTCTGCAACTCCAGCTCGTTCTTATACACCTTGGACGATTTTCGAACATTGGCCTTCATTCTGGCCCAAAATCTTTCCACCGGACGAATCTCTGGTGAATATGGTGGGTTGGCGGTTTTTTGGTACAAAAACAACGTTGTTGTCTCTGTACCAATCCAACGTCGATCGCGCGTGATGGCGTGATGCCAGGTCCGGCCAAAATAATGTCTCGTCTCCGTGGGACCGCAGGAGGGGCAACAGACGCTTCTGGAGGCACTCGGTGTGGTAAATAAATTTCGCTGTTGATGGTACCCGTTGTGGTGTACGGTTTACTCAGTTTACCGCATTGGCATATGGCCTGTCAGAGCAAATATTTTTTGGCAAATTTGTCCACTTTCTTCGTCCTTATGTTTTCCGGAACACCAAACCACGGTTTGGCAACGTAGAACTCCAGCTCCGGTATCTGCTTTGCGCTGCTTTGATGTAGATTTCGTCATCCATAACCACACACATCGGTTTCGTTAACCACTCTCGATACAGCTTCCTTATGCGGGATTTGGCCGCCATGTTTTGTTGATCACGCCAGTTCGGTGTCTTGCGGACCTTGAATATACGAAGCCCAGCTCGTTTCATGGTTTGCTGACTGAACCTGGCGAAACACTATGCCTTCAGAGCCACGTCGCGAATCGAAAGGTTCGGATTACACTTGAAATAATCCAACACCTTCCGGGCATCCTCAGGATCAGCTGCCTTCGATTTTTTTCCACTTTCGGCCCCCGTCGGTCGTCTGGGACTACTTAAACGATTTTAACATGCGAGACACAGTTGTATGGGTGATTCCCAGTTGTCTTCCGATCCAACCCATGGTCGCAGTCGGATTTTCCATGACGGCGTGCAAAATTCTCCGGCGATTTTCTTCTTGTTTCGATGACATCTCAATGATCACTGAACTGGTAAAACACATGTAAACAATTCACTCCAAACTAGTTATACCCAGATTTTCATCAATTTTTACCCACGGATTAAAATGGTTCATTTTTTTCGAGTACAAGTCTTTCTCCATTAATGAACAGTTTGATTGCACAGAGTTTCTATTTAATTCTAGTTTAATTGCACAGAGAACCACAAAGATGGAGCTTGGGATTAGCTTTACACCTTAAATGTACATGTTTACTGGTTTATTCTATTTGTAGATCAATACCGGCGCTGGCGACGCCCTCATGCTCTTCGATGGGAGGGGGGGGGAGGTATAATTAGTTTGACAATCGTTGGTTAGGGACCGTGTTTAGCTCTGCGTCTCCAAAATTGTCAAGGAAAGGATAGTTTTGTGTTAGTGAGGCAGGTTATTTTTAGATCGTGGATTCACTGTGGTAAGTGATGCGATCAATGAAAGTGCAGCAAGTAGACTGCTTTTATTTTAAATCTAGTGGTGATTGAAAGAGGCAAGGAAGGGGACGGGTTTGGGATTGAACTCCCAAGCATCTGCTCAGTAAGCATAATGGATAACCACTGAGCTACCCTGCCACATTATGTAAAATTTTGCCAACAATAATGCACTTTAAGGGTACGCAATCTATGATGTAAAATTACATAAGAAACTAATTACATTTTTGGTTCTGTTTTACTGATGTAAAAGGAAATTAAATGTTTTTGAACCTTTTCAAACGTTAATCTAGATGGTTATTGTTTTTTTTTCAAAGATGCTCAATATTTTCAATTCTTTATGACTGTTAAATTTTATTGGATTCTAAATGGGTGTTGAAGACCATAACTAGATGAGTTTGCGTGTTACACGGTAAAAATAGGACATGAAAAAGTAGTTGTAAGAAAAACTTTTTATCCTTAAAAGTGCCTATTGTGCAATGTATGGCAAACTTGCAGATTATTGCCTTTAATTAGAAGACAAAAATCGTCCAATTTTAAGACTGCCATTTTTTTGCAAATTGACTTCAAATTTCAATTTTTCAACAGCTGAACGTTCGGTAATCCGATTAAATGGGTATCGGTAAAATTTTACCGAAATCCGGAAATTTTTATATCGTAAAATTCTGTAAAAAAAAATGTAAAATTCCACCGAAATCCATTAAATCGGATTATCGAACGTTCAGCTTTTGAGAAGTCAGGAAAAGTTTACAGGTTTCTATAAAAAAAAATTACTACAGGAATTGCCACCTGCTGCCAAGCCTCAACTGGGCATATCACCGCCAGACGCTCAACAGAGTTACTTAGTCGGACTTTGGAGGTTGTCTGGGAAAGTTGGTGGAAGCGTCGTCACGATCCCATCCATTGGTGTCACAAAGCCAGAGCGACGTGCACAGAAGGATGATAACAACCTCAACGTCCATTCGGATCGTATTCCCCCTGAAGAACCCGTTAGGAATAAGACTCGTACAGTACCAGCTTCGAAAGGTTTCATCGTATGTTTGAAGGAATTAAGTGGTCCAAAAACATGTTATAGGTTTCTCAACATGGATATCGGCGACCGTTGGACCGTTTTCAAGGAGCAGAAGCTGTATCGAAAGTGTCTACGGAAACATTTCGGCGCCTGTGGTGTCAAAACACCATGTGAAAAGAACGGTTCTTCGTTCATACATAACAAATTGTTGTATGACGACAAACGGTACAACAAGCCTGTAGACTCCGAACCAACGACATCTACGAACGGGAATTCTACAGCGCAGAGTTGCAATACACATTCAAATACGACGGGAAAGACTCTTTTTCGTTACGTGCCACTAACTATTTACGGTAAAGGGAAGACGGTGAAAACTTTCACCTTTCTCGATGACGGATCGTCGGCAACCTTTATGGAGCACAGTCTGGTGAAGGAACTGAATCTCGAAGAAACGGCGCATCCATTATGCCTACATTGAATGGGAGGCCAGCAAAAAGACGAAAATGAATAGGTCAAGCTAACGCTGAAAATCTCTGCTACGTACGACGCAAGTGAGGTCTACGAGCTTCCAGAGGTTCACACGGTGCAAAATCTTTCTCTACCGATGCAGTCGGTATCAATACAACAATTGACATGCAAGTACAACTACTTGCAAGGGTTACCGTTGGAGTAATAGAACATCGTGTCCCCTAGATTTGATTGGAATTGAGAACTGTCGCCTTGGTCACGTGTTGCGGAATACCGAAGGAAACGAGAACGAACCAGTTGCGTCAAAACCCCGTCTCTGTTGGCTACACCCAAAAGTTGAAATTGTAGCAAAAAATGCAAAATTGAAATTTTGCAGTTTTTGCAATCATATCTTGAGAAATCCGCATGATTCTGAAAAGGCAAATTTGCCCATCATGTTCCACAAAGCTTTTTATGGTATAAACAAAGCCATGCAAGTGTGTGCAAGTGGTTATCGCTGTGTGCCTAGTGCCTCGACAATCGCAGCAACCGTTGGGTTTTTGTTCAACCGTCAACAACTTCTCAATATGGGTGAGACAATGGCACAGAACGCCGCTACACCATATTCCACTGTTGCTATTCCGCTGTCAAGTGTTCTATTTTTATCTGCACTCGTCATCACACTCCTATCGCCCTCCCATCAAGTCACCATGTGTTTTATGAAATAAACGAAGCCATGTAAGTGTGTGCGACCGAAATTTGCTTCATTGTTGTAACGTTGAGTGCCTCAAAAACCGAAGAAACTGTAGGACTTTTATTCCGTTCACCTCAACTTGTAGTGGTGACTGGATGGTTACAATGAAGAGCCGTCATGCTGACGGTCACGGTTCGACTCTCGGTAGCGGATGGTAATTTTTTTTTTTGTGCGCCATTGAATTTACTACTACTAATCAACTGTACAACATCACGCACACATTGAATTTTTCGAATCGAATTGATGTGTTGCTTTTTTGCCCACGACCAATGTTGCTTTCTTTCTCCAAGTTGCGATCCATTACGAGAAAGGAAACCAAATCATGCGAAATTGCATTACAATCTTGCTTTTTTATTTTGGGTGTAGACGGTCTAAGTCGAAAAAGTTGAGTCAGTTTAAGAAAACATAATTTTACACTTAATACTTTCTCTACGTTCCCCGAATTTCAATAAACATGATTTACGTCTCGTGTAAAAATCATATTTTTTAAGTGTGTGGTTGAATGCAACAGATAATTCCAACACGGCTGTTTAAAACTATCCGATTTTGAGCTCACTTAAACTGGAAAAAACGTAAGTTTCTCTAAGATACGATTCAAAACAATACCATTCCTTACCATTAAGAAAAGGAATCACTCTCCCCATATCAATGACCAACATAAAAATATTCCTACTGTTTTGGCATCAGGATCCCGGGATTAGTTAAAATATTTTTTATTTTTAAATTTTTAATTGAGAAAATTCCGGGATTTTTCATCCTGGAACATCCCGGGTGGAAGTTCTAGCCAGCGTGTACACCCAAAAGTTGAAATTGTAGCAAAAAATGCAATTACTGTTTTTGCAATCATATCTTGAGAAATCCGCATGATTCTGATAAGGCAATTTTGCCCATCATGATCCACAAAGCTTTTTATGGTATAAACAAAGCCATGCAAGTGTGTGCAAGCGGTTATCGCTAAGTGCCTAGTGCCTCGACAGTCGCAGCAACCGTTGATTATTGTTCAACCGTCAACAACTTTTCAATATGGGTGAGACAATGGCACAGAACGCCGCTACGCTATATACCACTGTTGCTATTCCGCTGTCAAGTGTTCTATTTTTATTTGCCCTCGTCTTCACCCTCCTATCGCCTTCTCATCAAGTCACCATGAGTTTTATGAAACAAACGAAGCCATGTAAGTGTGTGCGACCGACATTTGCTTCATTGTTATAACGTTGAGTGCCTCGACAACCGAAGCAACTGTAGGGCTTTTATTCCGTTCACCTCAACTTGTTGTGGTGCCTGGTTGGTTACAATGAAGAGCCGTCATGCTAACGATCGCGGTTCGACTCTCAGTAGCGGATCATTATCTTTTTTTTTGTGAGCCATCGAATTTACTACTACTAATCAACTGTACAACCTCACGCACACATTAAATTTTTCTAATCGAATTGATGTGTTGCTTTTTTGCCCACGACCAATGTTGCATTTTTTCTCCAAGTTGCGATCCATTACGAGAAATGAAACCAAATCATGCGAAATTGCATTACAATCTTGCTTTTTAACGTAGAACTACGTTTCTCTTTTCTATACCGGGTGCCGTTTCAAAATTTTGAAAAATGAGAGCGTTACGCAAAAGTGAAAGGTTTTTGAACGCTTATAACTCTCGTTCGACTAAACAGAATGACTTCATTCATACACCATTTGATCAAAAAGACTCACAAATTTTTAGCATTGAAATTTGAATGAAGTTCAATTACTAAAAGTAGTTCAATTTTTCATTTGAAAATGACCTTCTTTTGCTCCCATACAAATTTGCATATCAACAGGTTGAAAAATGTGTTTTCCCTAGCAAGGTCATAGAAAACGGGTAACAAATGTCTTCTTCTTCTTCAAAATAACTTTTCCCCGTCCCACAAAAATTTCTGAACGCACAAAGCTATTGGTCGAAAATGAAATCATATTTGCGCTACGCTCTGATTGGTTCATACTGCCACAGTAACCTTGCCAGCAATTATGGAACACGTGGGAACGACCGAACACCAATAATCAGTTCTCGCTGTGCTTCCGTATGCGACAGACGTGTTCGCAAAGCGCGCTGTTAGAGAACGCCGCGCTGTTAGAGAAGAAGAAGAGCAGAATCATCACACGTCAACTGCAATTGGCCACCCGCACCGACGAGGAGCTGAACCAAGAAAACCCAAGTTCAATCTCGAACAATGTTTCTTTTCCGTCAACTATATCCGTCCTTTTCAGTACGACTAAATCAGCTTGCTTATTAAAGAGTTTATTTGGTTGAATATTTCTCTTGTGCTGTTTGAAATTTCAATCATTCGGTAGGAATCAAATAATTTTGAGAAAGTGAAATGTCGCAACATATGGCTGCAATTATGTGGTTCCATAGTTATCTTCTACGCGTTAAAGATTGTGGCCCTCTCAACCATCGTAGAAAATACAACCAGGGCCGTATCATTATTAAAACCAAACGGTCCTCTTTAGGGCCACCAAATGCTATCTGAAGAGTTAACAATAGAATTTCTTACATATTTACTTCCCAATGCTGGTCTATCGTTCAATTAGCGCTATTTCGACCTTGACGTCTATCGGCAATAATAGACTTTGAATCCCAAAACAGACCACAACCATCTGCAGCAAGGTGGAAACTCAAAACGCCTTTCGATCAAGCTGCCGGGAGAGCTAGCTAAACACGAGGTTTCCGAGCGAACCGAAGCCATGGTCAAGTAAACCATCCTCATGACGAAATGAGGTGGTGTTAGTAGCTGTTCCCTTGAACCCAAAATTGCCCTTTTCAGGGCCATCAAAACAACTGGAAAGAGAGTTTTTATTTTGGGTGTAGTATATGGGCCCAGTTCAATGATATCCGGTTACCACAACTTCCACATTTGTCCAAGTAGCTCGGAATCGGATAAGGACTTGAATGGCGTGTTGAAGGAGTATTTTTCGATTGAGTCACTTGGAATCGATGGATCGTTCAAACATCTTCATTTGAAGGACGAAGAGCGAGCGTTGAAAATCCTATCCACCGACACATGTCTGATAGGGAACCACTATGAGACTGGATTGCTGTGGTGGTACAATCAATTAGAGCTACCCGAGAGCAGAGCAATGGCGTTAAGGTGAACGGCTTGTTTGGAGAAAAGGATCCCGAATTGGAAACCAAAAGAAAGACTTTCAGTAGCTGAAAAAGCGGAAAGGCATCCGGACGATTGATGATTGCCAATTTTCCCAGTTAACAACTATAACAAACCCGGGAAGATACGGATCGTATTTGATGCAGCTGCGAAGGTGAATGGCGTGGCTCTGAACTCATTGCTTCTTACAGGTCTGGCTCAGCTGGTGTTGCTGCTTACAGTTCTGTTCAAGATTCGTGAATTACGTGTTGCCGAGCTGATAAGACTGCAAGACCAGTGGAGTCAAATGATCATGTGGAACGGTGGAATCCCCTACGGAGATCAGGAAGTCTACGTAGTTACCGTGATAACCTTCGGTGCGACTTGTTCTCTAAGCTGCGCGTACTATGTGAAAAACCTGAATGCAGACATATTAGTGGGGCAGTTCCCTCGAGCGACCGAGTGCATCAAGTACGAGCATTATTTCGACGATATATGCTATCCAGTGTGGAGACTGAGGAGAAAGCAATGCCAAGTTAGCCAAGGATATGCGTTTTGTCCATTCATAATGAGGTTTTGAGATTCGAAACTGGCTATCAAATTCCATAAGAGTCACGGCATCATTGCATCAAGGTACTGCTACGGAGAAAAATATGAGTTTGTATACGGAAATGGCACCAGAGAAAGTGCTCGGAGGGTGGTGGGATACCGCCACCAAAACGTTACATTCCGACTATCGCAGAAACAGGATGTGTATAACTTTGTTCAAACGGATTCAACTGTCAAACTGTTCTATGCGCATGATAACGGTTTTTCTCCATGCTGAGTGAACACTCCACAACAACGTGGTTGCTCCGCGCCGACAAAAGCAGGCTACAGGCCATGCTGCAGGTGGCAGTGTTGTTAGGAAAAACAGTTCAATGAGCCGCTCGTTTGGATTGTAATCAGTTTTAGCTTATTAACTTTTTCCAAAATCGTCGGATCGCTTTGCGGTCTTGGAAGAAAAGTTTCTTTGATAAATTTCCAAGTGGGAAATAGGGATCACTTATTTTTAGATGGCAACGGGTCACCTCGCCAGGTTATTCTATGTAAAAGTAAGTTTTCCCATATAAAATCCTATGTAAAATTAAAACCTCGTGCGCAAAAATATAGTTTTACAGTTATTATAGGACCCAAAAGGCTCCCAAAAATGAATGGGAAGCGAATATAATTTTTTTCCATCTGTCCGTGTCCCAGGCTAGTGTACACATCGAGCTTGCGCATTCGCTAACGACGGACTCATGTATTCTTGCTCTGCGTAACTTCATCGCGAGAAGAGGATCACCACTTGAGATCATTAGCGACCGAGGCACAAATTTCGTTGGAACTTCACGTGAATTGCGAGAAGCTTTGAAGACCGTCGACGAGGACAAACTAATAGCCACATTCATCGAACCAAACACCAGGTGGACGTTTAACCTACCAGCCACCCCACACTTTGGAGGCTGTTGGGAGCAATTAGTCCAGGCAATCAAGAAGATCATGTGCGAGTTCAACCCCACCACGGCTACCAACTGATGAAATCCTCAGAAAATTGCTCGTGGAAATCGAGATGATCATCAATTCAAGACCTCTCATTCGTATACCGCTAAATACCGACACTGACCCCCCCTTAACACATAACCACTTCTTGTCTCCCAAGGAACTGCTTGCCGAGGGGTCGCATCGTGAAGGTTGTTCGATCCATCGACGGTCAGGTGCGACAGGTAACGTTGCAGACAGCTAGTGGACTTCTGGAGGGACCAAACACCAAGGTTGCTGTGTTAGACGTCACGACGCGTCGGTGCCATCGGTGATAAGCCACTCGAACAACAGTGGCGTACTGAGGGGGAGTATCACAACCCTAAGGGAGGTGACACACCTCTCACAAAGCAACATTGTCCTTGGCTTGCAAACAGGCAACCAAACTGTCCACCATCCACCGGGCATATTAGTTAACGATATATATAGGTAAACACGATCGGCAAAGAAACACACGCAGATATAACCTTATTCTAAAACAATTCCTCACAGTAAAGACTGTATTCGATGAAATTTGGACACATAAAATAGGTCAACAAAAATTTTTGGCAAGATGCCTGTTAGCGCAAACCCTAGCAATAACGCATTGAGTATGTATTGATCTCTGCCGATCATCCATGATCGATATAATAATTGCCCCATCCTTTTCACTAGCCTTCACCTAGTGAGAGGAGAGAATATCCAAAATAGGCCTTTTCATTCGTGTTTAACGATCCCATTTGCTACCTACTGATTCTGCATATATGCCTATAGACGAAACAGATAAGAACTCAGTTGTAATAAACATATCAAACTACACACGTCGAGCCTACTATTTCGCAATAGCAAACCGAGTGAACATTAAAGCAGTTTTCGAATAGAATAAAGTGTGTTCTTACTTTCAACCTTTGTCGCGGCTTCGATTAGTTTACTACCGAAAGTTTGCCTAAGTACCCGCGGAGACAATGCCAAATCCGGCCAAAACAGTGTCGGGCCATCGTGGGATCACAAGAAGGGCAGAAGTCGTTTTTGGAGGCATTCGTTCTTGTAGATTTGTCCGTTGGCGGTCCCAGAGGTGATGAAGGGTTGACTCATTTTGCCACATCCGCAGAGCGCTTGCCAGACAAGGAATTTTTTGGCGAATTTCGATAGTTTCTTCTTCCGTACACTCTCCGGAACGGCCAACTTAGAGATGGCGACGTAGTGTTCCTGTCCTGGCATTTGTTTGGTGTCGGCTTTAATGTAGGTCTCATCGTCCATCACAATGCTGAACGGTTTTGTGAGCCACTCCCTGTACAGTTTTCTTGCACGAGTTTTGGCCACCGAGTTCTGTTTATCGCTCCGGTTTGGTGCCTTCTGGACCTTGTACACATGTAATCCAGAACGTTTCATTGTTTTCTGCACAAAACAAACTGAAACTTTCGCCTTTTTCGCAACATCCCTGATCGAAATGTTGGGATAACGCTTAAATTGGTTCAATACCATCCTGGCCTTCTCCGGATTTGATATGCCACGTTTTTTGCCACTACCATTTTCCGCTTGGTTGTCTTACGGTCCTTCAACGTTTTGAACACATGAGATATGGTTGAATGTGCGATTCCGAGCTGTTTTCCGATCCATCGATGAGAAGCGTTTGGGTTTTCGAAGTGAGTGCCCCATATTTAGTGGCGCACTATTTCTTCATTCGAAGCCATCACTGAAATCACTCGACCGATTTTCACGAAACTCATTACACAATTGACACAACACAATGAAATACATTCAGTTAAAATTTCAATAATTTTTACCCACACGCTAAAAAGTTACGAACAATTGCGTGTGTCCAAATTTCATTGAATACAGTCTTTAATTACACAAATAGTAGGGATGGTCGTGCAAGCACAGAGAACAGAAGTTTATCTTCGGTCTGCAACTTGTGTAAAACTTTAAACCGACATTTCAAATGTATGTCGTTATGCTCCTGGTAGGCGGCGCTGCAGTTGTGCGAGAGCTGTCATGTAAATGTTTATCAATACAAAGCCTAGCACATAACCTGAAAAGTTTTGTTTGTTTTTCTTTGTATTTGCTTTTTATACCGGCTGCCCATATAAACTTTTACACACGTTTTTCAAGAAAAGGTATGCGGACATCAATGTCTGTTCTCTGTGGTGCAAGTACGGACATATTAGGTAAATACAAAGAAGAAGAATAAACGTGGGACATGTAATGAGACTAGATACAATTGAAACCCTAAACATTGAAATTATCATTTCACAAAGCTAACCAAAAACTCACAAACCTACATGAAGAATCCAACGTATGTCAAATTGTATTATTATTCATGCAATGGGATTTTATAACAACACCTACAAAATAAAGTTATGAAATCGGAAATAAATTTTCTTCTGGTCTGTAGCTGCGCCTTCGCTGACAGAGGAGCTAAGGGAGGACCTGGTACACCTAGTAACACGCCCTAAATATGCGAAAAATATTTCCAAGTCCCAATTAACTATTCTTATGGGAAATAAAAATAATCCTCTCAATTATTTGATGTTTCGTTGGTAGTGCAACCGCCGGTTTCAAAAAACAAAATTTCGAGAATTGTAAACAACGCATTTGCGGATATTATAATGTTTGCCGGATGAATTAGTATGAAATAAAGCTTTCCAGTATTAACTATACATGCCCGAAAAAGGCGGCACAGGTGGGAGAATTATTCAGAATTTATCGCTGCTCGGACCAGATCCTAGAATACGGTTTGAGTTTTGCATTGCTGCCTTGTTTCCATTAAGGGAAGGGTAAACAAAAATAACTCTGTTCGACAGATTATAATCAACTGATGAAAATGTGGTTTCCGGGGCGCAACGTGGCTAAAATGCATTAAAACTTTGCTTTTGTTTAACATTGTATATCTTTCGCATGAATTGCGATTAATTTACAAGTCTGCCAGGTGCTGATAACAAGATGAATTAGCCTTTCTATCAGAGCAGAACATTTGTTTTTATTTCTTGTGCAAGTTTTCTGCTTTAAGAATGACTGGGTCATTTCAATCGAAAGGAGAAACCAATTTGGTAGCATTTGTGTTACGAAGTGGTGCGTTAGTCTTATTAGAGAAACTATCATAGTGAGAAGCAAAGTTTTAATTGGATCATGATGTTTTAGAGTACTATCATGTGGGGTTGAATTCCTACGCCTGAGCACCTGAGAGCTAACTAGAAAATGAGAAGAAAGATTAGTAATTTCCAACTACCTTTATTGCTTATCTTGATAGCTAGGCGTATTTCGTCTACAATGTGCAGACTTTGTCAGTGTTGTATACTAAAACTTCACTAATACCTGAGAACAAAACATATCTCTCATAAACATATGTTTTTCAACTTATTCATTCGAAGAGTTTAGGCTTTCAAACTGTGGACATGTTTTATCACACCAACATTCGAATTACACGTTCCTTTTCAGGGCCGCCAAATGATTTCTTAAGAGTAATTAATAGAATTTTCTAGCACACTTTCTTACTTATGTCAATCCAACTGGTATGACCAGGACAGAAAGTTATGAACAAATCCGTTTCATTTACCCTAATTAAGGTAAATATTTTATTGATACATGTAATCACGTGTAATCACGTGTAATTACGTGTAATTCTTTACATTTCTATGGAAAACAACTGGTGCAAGTTTGATCAAAGTAGTCGACCGCATTCAGAATTAGCGTCAAATGGAACTCGAAAGTGGAAGGCATATTGTGCACAAACACCTGGAAAATCCGGAGTGGTTCGGTTCCAAGCTGGCTAAAATTCTGGAGATGCCGAAAAGAACAGTATATCGAGTGCTCAAAACCTACAAGGAAACCCTGACTGTGGAGAAGAATCAGCGGACCTACGCAAAAACTGGAACCAGGGATCGTAAGCAGCGCAGCAAGGTGTTGAGGTGTGTTAAAGCCAACCCCGGACTTTCGATCTGAGATGTGGCCAGAAGATACTGCCTAATACTGAACTTATCCAGCAAACGGGGTATCGCCTTCTGACAGAAATAAAAAGCACTTGTTAATTGTTTTAGAACTGTTTTCGAATGAGCCCTTTGCTCCAGCTGTATTTTCATTTTATAATTTTGTTTTCGATGTTTTGACACTTCGTTTCCAACTCGACAAAACTACAAAAGAACGCTAAAAGCTAACTAGTCTTTTTGTGTTAATACATTACAGTACAACGCCAACTTTCAAACGATGCGGAACATCCTTGCCAGGGAAGAATTCAAGCCGTACAAAGCCAGTAAACATTCGAACTGGCACATGAATCAGAATTCCGTGGACAAAAAGCTTACAAGGCTCTTGCATGACCGTTTTTTTGACGAAAAACAAGGGTTGCTCTTTGATTGATGGCGAAACATACGTTAATCTCGATTTAAAGCAGCCTCCTGGTCAAAAGTTTTACATCGCGACTTGCCATGGGGAAGTACAAGGAAGATTAAATTTCCTGTTTGCCGACATGTTTGCGAAGAAGGCCATGATTTGACAAGCGATCTGCAGTTGTAGCCTGAAAACGGAACCATACGGCATCGGACGGAACGTCGACGATGATATCCCAAGTTTACATCGAAGTATGCCTGAAATAAAGCGTGTATTGTCGTTCACCCGTAAGCATAGTGGCAAAGTTATCTTTTGGCCCGATTTGGCCAGCTGCCACAACACCAAAGTGGTTCTGAAGTGGTATGCTGCTAACAAGATCAATTTTATCCCCAAGCTTATGAATCCTCCCACATGGGTGGTAGTAGTGATAATGTCCTTGATTTTATGAATAATCCGTTCCGAATGGCTTTGTACGTTTATTCGAGAGTTTATTACAGAGTTCCTGAAGAATTCTAGACACATCAGCCTTAGGAATAGGTTTCGATAGGTATTAGTTCTTCGCATTAGGTATTAGTTCAATAAGAGTGGAGTTGTAGTGAACACTTAACTACAACTCCACTCTTATTGTAGTATCGGGTATCCCAGAAATTCTAAGCACGGTTTTGATGCGCCACTGCTGCTTCCAGATGACGTTCAAACAGATGACCATTACTGTGTATCATTATTTACGTTTCAATCTATAACGCTGTTGTGGGCAGCAGAGGACACAATAAACAGTGGAATACCGCGTAGGGAAATTTCGGAAAAACGTAAACAATATAAACACCGACAGACTCTAGTCAATAAACTTGTATTCGCGTGCTCTTGGTTCGGTTAACAATGATAAGAACCAAGAGCACGCGAATACAAGTTTATTGACTAGAGTCTGTCGGTGTTTATATTGTTTATTCTTCCGAAATTTCCCTACGCGGTATTCCACTGTTTATTGTGTCCTCTGCTGCCCACAGGTTATGGGCCCAGAAAGTGTGATTCCGGAAGAATAGGAATCTGTTGGAAAAGTGTTTCTCCGAAAGTTTTTGTTTTCGGTTCGGTTGTGTATCGCTGCGTGTGATTGTGCAGTAAGATGGCGGATGTGAACAAATTTTCTTTCGCGAAACTAAACAACTCCAATTGGCAATGTTGGAAGTTTCGGATGGAAATGCTGCTAACGCGAGAAGAACTCTGGTACGTGGTTTCGGAAGTAAAACCAGAAGCACCTACTGCAGCATGGAAGAAGGATGATCAAAAAGCCCGTGCTACGATCGGGCTTTGTATCGAAGAAAGTCAATACAGTATGGTGAAAAATGCTATTTCGGCGAAGGATTACTGGGAGAAATTACGTGCGTATCACGAGAAGACCACAGTAACGTCGCGAGTGTCGCTACTGAAAAAGTTGTGTAGTTTGAACCTGTCGGAGGGTGGTGATTTTCGTGATATAGTTTTCAGATTCACTTTCACCTCTGTCTTTATTGTCATCTTCTTCTACAAATTCTTCGGGTTCTTCTTCTTCATCCAGGAATTTCCCCGTTTCACATCGGGAATACTCCGGCTTTCGTCCATACCATTTGAGTCTCAAGTGCGGGTGCATTTACTTTTCATGTTAATGCGAAGCATTTCCCCGGAAAAGCGCAAAGGAATGTGTGAGCATCGCAGCAGTTAGTAACGCGTGTGATGAGGAGTTTTCCTTTCGGGACAAGAAAAAATCTGGACGTTAATCAAGCCCTATGTACCAAAACCTGGACCGGAAAATCACGCATGCTTTCGCCCGAAAAAAGTGTACTTCCGTTCGAGATGAAGCCAAAAGCTGTTTGAAAAGTAACGTGCAAGGACTTTCAAGAACCAGAAGAAGACAGAACGAAACAAGCAGCATCTGTGAAACCAAGGGCTCATAAATAATACGATAGACTGCTGTGTGGAAAATCGGCATGCGTAATTATGTTTGCATTAAAAAAAATGGACAAAAATTGTCGATTTTTCTTGGGTTCACCCGCACTGACGAAACTACGCATGCAGCATCAATCATAGTAACCCATGAGTCAGCAGACAAAATTTGACAGCTCTAAGTTGAATTCGGCACCCCGCGCGTCGGAAACGGACATCGTGCGGCACTTTGTAGACGCCGGATAAGCCCGTTCCGGCATCCTCAATATCTTGGCACTATTAGACAACAATCAGAGCATCGAAAGAAAGCCCGGTTCCAGACCGCCGACGACTCTGAGCGACAAGAAGCTCCGAAAAATGCTGAAGAAGAAGACTGAGGGAAAAATGCCAACATCGCTGCGTGCGCTTGGCCAGGAGGTCGGTTCAACCGGCCAAACAGTGAAAAAATACCTAGCAAACACGAACATACACGTCAGAAAGCGGAAGTCGTATCCACTGTCTTCGGAGTTGCAAGCAATGACGCAGCGACAGCGGCTGAATAAGATGGTAAACTCGATTTTCCCGGCGAATCGCGACCTGACGCTGGTGATGGACGACGAGACCTATCTCAGCCTAGATGGCAACGACTGGCAAGGTACTTTCTATTTTACTTCCCCTCACGAAGGAAGCGAGTTCCGAGGTGAAGTTCATTTCACTTACCAAGTTCCCTAAGAAGGTGCTGCTGTGGCTGACAATCAGCGAGAAGGGGATTTCAAAGCCGCTCTTGTTTCTGTCCGGACTGGCCGTGAACGGGGAAATTTATAGTACGAAATGCCTGCCGGAAGTTACGTCGTTCATCAAGAAATACCATAAGGGCGAAGACGTGGTGTTCCGACCGGATCTGACGTCGGACGTCGGCCCATTACTCGAAGCTCACGGTGGAGGAGATGGAGCGGCTGAATATCGATGTGGTACCATAGTCAGCGAATCCGCCCAACGTCCCCAGCTGCGTGCCATCAATAATTTCTGGGCCAACCTGAAGCGTAAGATCTACGCCAACAATTTTGTCACAAAAACTGAGGAAGAATTGATAAATAAAGCGAAGAAAGAACTCAAAAACATGCATACACGCACATTTTCGTCCGCTATGGCGAATGTTCCGGTTAAGCAATTGTCTGTCGTAGCTTTTTTTTTAATCGCCATCCGAAAAGTACATTCTTTAATGCAAACGTTAAATGACCATTTCAATTCATCTGCAACCTGTAAATCCAATTTACCGGGACTGTGGTCTGGTACGGACACTATTTGGAAACATCTATTGAATTTCTGGAAATGTATGTCAGAATCTTTGAAATAATTACTAGAATCCTTCCTTCCGACTTCGTCCTGGAACGGCCATTTAGTAACAAGTTCCCGTGGGGCCTCAAGTGGCCATGAACATATTTAAAAAGCCACCCCGGCAATATGGGTATCAAAATTCATGAAATTTCGCCAGTAGGATATTTCTCAACGTTTTGTGGCTATCTGATGATATGTACTCGGACCGGTCCATCCTGAACAGGTTTCAGTAGGGCCACGAGTGGCCATCAACTAAACAGGCCACAAACGTGACTTTGATACCCATATTTCCAGGGTTTCTTTCTAAAAATGATCAGGGACACTCGAGGTCCCACGGGAACCTGTTACTGAATGGCCGTTCCAGGAACAAGTCGGAATATGGCCCACAATAGCATATAAATAGTTTCTAGGAATTATTCCAAAGATTCTGACATCCATTCCTGGAAATTAAATGTTCCGATATTGTGTCTCCGTACCGGAACACAGCCCTGGAAATTCGAATTTACAAAACCAAATGAATTCAATGCCAATAATGTCACTTAAGCTAATCAGTTTTTGAATCTAACAGTGCCAAAAGAGTTAAAATCGGTCAATAAGCCCTGTACTCGGAAAAACAAATTCACCATTTTTATCCGTGTGTAACGTGTGTAACTGTCCGTGGGTAAAAATTGATGAAAATCTGAGTATTACTAGTTTGGAGTGACAATCGGTTCAGTGATTATTGAGATGTCATCGAAACAAGAACAAAATCGCCGGAGAATTTTGCGCGCCGTCATGGAAAATCCGACTGCGACCATGAGATGGATCGGAAAACAACTGAGAACCACCCATGCAACTGTGTCTCGGGTGGTAAAATCGTTTGAGGAGTCCCAGACGATCGAGCGGCGGGCTGGAAGTGGAAAAAATCGAAGACAGCTGACCCTGTGAAAGCCCGGAAGGTGTTGGATTATTTCAAGTGTAATCCGAGCCTTTCGATTCGCGACGCGCGTTCTAAAGGCAAAGGGTTCCGCCTGGTTCGTTCAGCAAACCATGAAACGAGCTGGGCTTCATGTATTCAAGGTCCGCAAGGCACCGAACCGGCGTGATCAACAAAACACGGCGGTCAAATTCCGCGCAAGGAAGCTGTATCGAGTGGTTAACGAAACCGATGTGTGTGGTTATGGATGACGACACCTACATCAAAGCAGACGCAAAGCAGATACCGGGGCTAGAGTTCTAAGTTGCCAAATCACGGTTTGATGTTCCGGAAGACATAGAAGAAGAAAGTAGACAAATTCGCCAAAAAATACTTGCTCTGGTAGGCCATATGCCAATGCGGTAAACTGAGTAAACCGTACATCACAACGAGTACCATCAACAGCAAAATTTACCGCACTGAGTGCCTGCATAAGCGTCTATTGCCTTTCTTGCGGTCCCACGGAGACGAGACATTATTTTGGCTGGACCTGGCATCATGCCATTACGCGAAATCGATGGATTGGTACAAAGACAATAACGTTGTGTTTGTACCCAACACCGCCAACCCCCAAAATTCACCAGAGATTCGTCCGGTGCAAAGATGTTGGGCCATAATGAAGGCCAAAGTTCGAAAATCGTCCAAAGGTGTTTAAAAACGAGCTGGAGTTGAAGAAAGAATGGATGAAAGTGACCAAAAAGGTCGGCTCCACCATTGCACAGAATGTAATGAGCGGTCTTAACGAAAAGCTGCGGGCTATCAGCGATGGAAAGGAAATTGAATAAAGTAATTATGCCGATATATAATCCATATGTATGAGTTCATTCTCTGAAAGTTTCAAGA
>JASCZW010009418.1:0-42657 GCA_034211315.2 Aedes japonicus | reverse complement strand
CTCGAACCACGCCCAGCATGGAATGTATACGATCCACTACCCGGACGAACCGACGTTCATCTCACCGGCTGGAAGACCCCTCTACCCTGGATTTTCCCGTCCGACATCTCGGTAACGAAGCCGGAGGCGCTCAACACCAGCTTTGATCATCAACCGGTGCTGGCTGAACTCCAGGGTACCTGAGGAAAGCGACTATCATCGTGAACTGGTATCGGGTCGGCCGACGTATGGACCGGAAACATCGATGCAAAAATCCGCCGCTGGACACCGTAGAAGACACTTCGCCACCGATTCTCGCACACCCAACTATTGGATTCGGTTGATCAATGTTCAGACGCCAGTTTCAGCCCAGGACGCGGATCTGAATAGAACCGCGAAACGACCGATCTGAATACTGGTGATCGCTTCCAGAATGGCAAAATCGGGACGAAAGTTTCATTACCGCGGCACACCATCAGCGATTACATTGCTAGCCGCCGTTATTTCATCGCTTTGCTTTGAACCGAAATTTCTTTTGTCGCGAGTAGCAACAAATCCAAGAGTAGTGTGTTTTCTCGAATTGGCCTTGTTCTCTCTCTTGCTGTTTCTCACCACGAGCGGCTTTCAAGCCGTTCTCGCTGCATGTGAATATTGCATCGTGCAATTGCTCTCGCATGTGACGCTGCGTCTGACAGTGAAAGCTGTATTAACCTCTCGCCATCTGACGGTCATCGCCGATTACATAAAGATCAGCGCCATCTGTTGGCGACTAGCTGCGTGTATTCAGCAAAGCTCTCCTTGGCGTCGTATCCATCTACTGACCGACTTTTGTAAACATGGATTCAATTGCTACCAGTGCTCCAAGCCGGTGAAAACCATTGCATATTTGCAATGTAGCGGATTTTGTAACCAGTGAGTACATATTAAATGCGTTGGTTTGAAAAAGACCGACTATGGATTTCATCAACGAGCACAGTAACTTGTTGTGGTTCTGTGAAACTTGCATTAACCATCTACACGTCATCACGCAAAATCCTTTGAAGTCACCATTGTTTCTTCTTTTTTTAGCATGTCAAGCTTATTGCTTTCACAACAAGCTTTTGCTTCGCTCTCAACTTAGTGTTCTAGATGCACTTCCACAGTTATTAATTGAGAGCTTTCGATGCCAGGTACCATTTTTGCATTAGTATGATTGTGTGGTAAGTACAATCATACGCTATGCCCAGGGAGTCGAGAAATTTTCCTTAACAAAAAATGCCTAGACCAGACCGGGAATCGAACCCAGCCACCTCCAGCATGATGTTGCTTTGTAGGTGTGCCTTTACTGACTGGAGCTAAAGGAGGATCCTATCCCCAAGTCACCATCCGATGTTGTGAATGCGATTTCGGCGAATATCAATGCCTCGCTGGCCGAGCTGAAGAACGAACTGAAAGAAACTAAGGTTTGAACAAAATCTATTGCTGATAAAAATCACCCTTTGGACTCTGGCTGTGTTCACAAGAAACCAACCATGGCCAAGTCACAAGCGATCTAGAGACGCTGCTACAAGGGGTACACCAAAATCACGACCAGATGAGGCACTGATTGGAGGCACGAAGTCGGTAGAAGAGTTAGCATGACTGTCGAGACAGTTGCAAAACCAATAGAGAAATTCTGGATTTATTTGTCTAGGATTGCTCGTCACGTGATCTAGGATGACATATGCGAGTTGGCGAAAACTTGCTTAAAACCCAAAACTGACATTGACGTGCGAAAGCTGGTGCGTAAAGATGCCGATTTGAAACAGATTGCGTACATCTCTTTCAAAGTTGGAGTTGTTAAAGATCTTAGGGATATTGCGTTGGATCCTTCCATATGGCCGAAAGGAATCTTTTTCCTAGAATTCGAGAACCATCAATCTGAATGGGATTTTTGGGGACCTGCAAATGTCATTGATACGACACAATTCAGCGAACGCCCCCAGCTGTTGTTGCAGAAAAACGGCGTCCAGTGGATGCTTTATCGCGTAGAGTTTCGCGTTTACGGCCAAATGGTAGATAAAGCATCCACTAGACGCCGATTTTCTGCAACACCAGCTGGGGGCGTTCGCTGAATTGTGTCGTATCAATCGGATGACATTGAATGTGTCCAAGTGCTCGGTGATTTCATTTGGCCGAAAACGCGAACTCTACCAATTCGGTTATGCTTTGGCAGGATTTGAGCTGCAGCGCGAAACGACGGTTAAGGACTTGGGGATTCTCATCAATTCCATAGTGACCTTCAAAGACCATGTAGCATACGTCGTGTCTAAGGCATTATCGCAGTTAGGGGCTGTTCATAAACCACGTAGACAATTAAGGGGGGGGGGTTTCGAAAAAGTCTACGTTTGTCTACGATGGGGAGGGGGGATATACCAAAAGTCTACGTAGACCTTTTTTTCTCTCAACAAAAAGGATATTCATACCCTCCACGCAGAGAAAATATACCGTCATAACAAACATATTTCAGGTATATCCACATATAAAATTAGTTTATTCTGGCCGCAAACATAAACTTGCTTTCTTTCAAACATATTCTATGTTTAAAAGTGACATCGATGTTTGAAATTAAAATCATATTATGTTTATTTTCAATATATTAATGATACGAATAAACGTACAAATTTTGGATCCTACTGGTTGCGTTCTAAATTTAATTTATCTATTCTGTGAATCTTGGTCATCTTAGTCCTTGATTGAGCTTAAATGCTAACATGTTCCAGTTTCAAGAAGTTTGCTCAGAGATGCACACAGTTTCGAGCCCTGAACTTTGTAAAAATTGAAGCAAAACATCAAATCAGTATAATATGGCAGCTAATTAAATAATGGAGCATAAAATCCCGTTCACACTACAACCTATATAACGTGATATAGACTATCTTCATACTAGCATTAGCATCTCTACATCTAAAGACTGTCTACGTTAAATTTGGGACACCCAAATAATAGTAGCAAAACAAAATTTACACATTATTCAAAAATACCGATTGTTTATTTCACAATAATAGATTTATATCTACATTAGAAACATTTGATAAAGATGTTAATCCTTCTTTCTGTTGAATTCTCCAACTTTCTGTGGCACACCCGCGATCAGGTTCCGTGACGATTCTCCATCTTCTCTTGAAATCATCGGTACCATTTGCTTTCTTCATAGTTTCGAAGAGTTTCTGCTTAACTCAGAGCCCAGAACTTCTCTATTGGGCGAAGTTCTGGACAGTTTGGTGGATTGGCTGTTTTTGGCACGCATTTGACTTCTTGTACCTTATAACATTTCAGGACGGATTTCGTATAGTGACAAAACAGACTGGAGAGTTGTGGCTTCTGATAAACGGTAGCAACCACTTTTGGAGAAATTCTTTCTCGTACATATCCTTATTGATAGTGTCGGTAGAGACGAAAAATTTTAGATTTTCAACCACAACTACATATGGCCTGCCATATCAAATACTTCGTCGAGAATTGGGACACCTTCTTTGTCTAGAAATGCTCGGTAATGGCGTTCCTTTGCATTGAGGTATAAAAATCCAGACCCTGAAGCTATTTAAAGTCTTCGAGTACGTATATTTCGTCGTCCATTATGATACAAGAAGATGTTTGAAAAAATGGGTGTCATAAGGTGCTAAGCGACTTTTTGCAGTGAAATTTTGAATGTCATCACAGTTTCACTTCGTATGGTTTCAGTCCAGTCGTTTTCGATTTGTTCCACTTCCAACCTTCCGATCCACAGTCAAGTGCTGGCCAAATGATCGCGTTCCGATAAATTCGTATTTCGCTGACGTTCGTAAAAAAGCCGTGTCCACTTGATTCGACGCCATTTTACTGAATGTAACAAGAATGCAAACATGTTGTACCACGAAATAAAGTGGAGAGTTTCAGTTGTCACATGAGTGAAACGTTTCAGCGATCCGTGAAATAAATCAAAATCTACACAGAAATAAAAATGTTCCAAATTAACGTTGACAGACTTAAGTTTTCATCAAAAATAATTTGCGTGGCATTTGGTATCAAGATTGTAATGTAGGTTGCAATGTGAACGTAGTTCAATGCTACGCGCATGAAAATTACTGTCTCTAATTACCTTTTCAAAAGGAAAAAGGGATAACAAGAGACAGTAATTTGAGCGTGTTAGTTGTGTTTCTCTATTCGTGTTTTACAACATCGATAGATCGAACGCATGGTACCAACTCAATAGTAAGTTTATGATGTCAACCAACCAAGCAAACACATCTCTTTTTTTTTCCTTTATTATCGAGAATTTCAGCTCTGGGCTGGTTCATCTCCCATCGAAATCGCTTAAATCCCTTTTCGTAACTTGTCCGGGGTGAGATTCGAACTCGTGACTTTGGCGTAGAAGTATGGATGTTAACCACTACACCGAGGTTGCTCCTACAACACATCTCTCATAATTGGTTGCAGAAACTTGATTGTGACATAATTTGAGTCGACTATCAGTTACATTGACTTATTTGCAACAAGTGTGCTACTAGGGCATTCAGTATAATCATTTATACGTGAATGCGATGATATTTAATAATTACTTGCTCCCATTTGACAAACATTTAGTAGAGGGTTTTAGGGCATGCGGGACAAAGTAGAAAATACAACTACGTCTGGGGAGACGTTAACTTGCTTTGGAAAACTTTCAAAGAAGATAAACTGAACTTGATATCTAAAGGAAAAATAAAAATAGCCGCATATGCTCTTATTGTGGACTGCATTTTGCGACAAAAGTGAACGCAGATCATCGCAAAAGCATCCACAAGGCAGATATTTCGTCAAAGAAAATTAAGTCACTCAAGATTCTGTAGCAACGCCAGGAAGAAAATCTTTGTGAGGTCGACGAAAACGGAGTTACGAAAGTTCTACGGATAGAATCACGATTTGTCAAAATAATTGGTCTTGACATCCATGAAACAATTCCACCAGAACCCTAGTAGTCCGTTGATGATCTTTAATTATAAGCAGCCATGGTGTGGGCATCTTTAGCATTTGAATAATTGATTGTTATTTTTTATTTATGCAAAATTTGTATGAAACAAAATAAAAATGAATAAGTGAATGACCTGATTGTTTGAGTTTTATTTCATAAACCGTTCCTCAAACCACCACAGCCTCATATTGTAGAACATTGTCTATAAATTCAGAAATAAAAATGAATTTGACAAAGTCTACGTAGACTTTAAGGTGGGGGGGGGAGTTGGAGAAAGTTTACGAAAGTCTACGATGGGGGAGGGGGGTTTGAAAGTGTCAAATTTCGGTCTACGTGGTTTATGAACAGTCCCTTAGGCTTGCTATAGCAGTCGGTGCCAGCTCATCAACCTTCAACCACTTGATGGAAGGCGTAACGTGGCAAAAGCCTGTTTTATTCGCGATCTCCTGCAAGGGAACATTGATTGTTGTTCTAGACTGCTCAGAATGTTGAACATCAACATACGCCGCCGTAATCTACGCGCACATGCATTCCTGAGTTTTTACTTTGTATTTGATTTTAATGTACATAGGGGAACAAATAAGTGTAGTTTTAGATGTATTCTTTGTTAATTTGATTAATTTTGTAGTTTTGTGATTTTAGTTTTAAGATGCCGGTCATTGGGGCAAATATTTTACCTGTTGACTGTAATAAAAAAAAAGGATGACCGCTCTAGACCATTCTGGAAGGTAGCCAAAGTCCCGAAGCCGCATGGCTTATCATAATCCCTCTCGAGATCGGTGACCACGTTGCTACATTTCATTTGCTAGACTCGAGAATCTAAGGCCCACTCGAAGATCAGGTTGCGCAATGCGGCCACATTCTCAATGACTCCTTTTGTGTCATGCCTCCGGAAGACAGAATAACTGCAGAACAGGTTTGCTCAGTACTGAAAGGCTACCGGGTTTGACGGGTGTTTCAACTTGATCCTTAATATAACTTAACATAAAAGTGTACACACTATTGAGCGACATCTTCAACAGATGCTTGGAACTGCACTACTTTTCAAGCATCTGGAAAGTATGCAAAGTAATGCCAATTCACAAACCCGAGAAAGATCCTCCAATATCTCCTTCAAGCTACAGATCAACAGCAAACCGTTCGAGAAGATAATCCTCAATCGTTTGCTGCAGTTTGTCGATGAGCAAAACATCCTCCTACTGGAACAGTTTGGGTTCAGGAAAGGGCATTCGACAACTAATCAGCTAGTTCGGGTGATGAACACCATAAGGAGTAACAAAGCCGTATACAAGTCCACTGCCAACCTGGCCGTCTACAAACAGATCATAGCGCCTGCGATGTTCTACGCTGCTCTGGAGTGGGAATCATACGAACAGACTCACAGGAACAAGTTGCAAGTCACGCAAAACCGAACGCTCAGAATGATCCTAGATTGCCCTTTTGGAACAAGAACGACTGAACTTCATCTAGACGAGGGGGTTCCCAAAATCAATTCAAAAGTTAATGACATTAGAAAACAAATTTTTACAGAAATTTTACGTATCGGAACATGTTTTCATAAGCACCCTTTATATAGCAGGTTAAGTTGTAAATAAGTAGTATGTAAGTTAAAAATAGTCTTAAGTAGTTCGGTAGTTAGGTTGTTTGGTTGGAAAGTTTGCAAACAAATAATCCCACCAAGTGGTAAGCCTTTGAAAGGTTAGATAGGCCTAGAAACCTTTTTTTTTTTTTGTATAAATAGCCATAACTAAAGTTGAAAAGCAAAGCTGTATCACTTCCAAAATTAGAATGTTCCAAATGTCAAATCATAAAAAAAAGGACAAGATTATGATGATGAGCACAAAAAAATCGTGGCTACTAAAGGGTGTGCCGCTCAAAATCTGGTCAAACAGATATGTGTGTTAGTCGATCAATGTTTTTATTAATAAGTCAAATTCTTTTTCTTTTTCGAGTTAAGTTAATGAAGAATACAGGAGAAATATTCAACTAAGCTTCCTTTTTACCGAATGCGAATTGCCGACATTTTGTACAGTCTCCTTGTCCACTCTTTATTTGCCGCAGAACGCCAGTTTGCCTTGAACTGTTTCTCGCTCACAACAGCCTTTTGAGACTTCTTAAGGTTCCGCTTGACGATGGCCCAATATTGTTCGATTTCGTAACAAAAAAATCTTATTATTACTGTTAGTGCTAAAATTTCAAGATGTTGTTCAGGACACGATTTGAAGTCGCTGAAGAGCACGAAGCGGTTTATGGTTATCATAATAATTGCTTTTGATGATTTAATTTTCAAAAAACAATTTTCCTACCATTAGATCCCTCCAACGACCAAATGAACCGCTTCCTGCCGGATTATTTTTTACCGAGAATTTTCCCCAAAGGTCACTCTTCAATTAATTGCCTGTCATTATTTGATGAGGTGAAGTCCACCGTATGGCTGCATTCAATAAAGCTGTTGCCTCAAACTCAACACACGCACCGACCAGTTCAACCATGTCAAGTGCACAATCACGTAGCGACATAAGTACCGTTTTGAACAGAAAAGCTCGGCTGGAACCGACAGAGAGTGAGGCTACACAACAGCATCAACAGCGCGCAACCAGTTAGTTAGTGCTCATAATTTCCCATGTAATTATCACGTTTCAGTGTAATTATGCACAGCACGAACCTGGGCCCTAGGGGCTGACAAAAACGTGCACCACTCATTAGGTGGTAAAGTATTCGGAGCTGTATGCAAAAACAGGATTAAAGTTCCTGTTTACTGTACCGTGCTGTGGCTCTCCAGGAACGAGTCAATGGGAGAGGGCGGTTATAAGCTAACATCCTGAAAATAGCAAAACAAAAAAACTATGAAAGCACTCAGGCGCTTCCAAGTTTCACTGAACAACTGTAATCATTGCAGTCAGTCAATTCCCCAATTTATTCGAGACTTCACTGCAACCAACTGAATGACCCCAATTGCATTCAGGAGAAGCCCTTTATCTAGATTTCGCAATAAATTCAACTAATCCAAAAGGATTGAAATTTTCCCGCCTACTTCGCCCATAAATCTAATTGTGCAGTAAGGCCAATGCCCATTCTTGTGATTTATACCGACCGATGCTACCCCAAATTCGCCCGATGCGTCTCCGCTAATCACTCCGGGCCAAAGCTGAGGCTACACCACAAGAGTAATAAAATTATCAATTCATCGATTATGCCTACCCGCGTTGAGTGGCCGGAACATACGCACCGGAGGGAAGGGAAGGAAGGCCGTAATTCCAATTTTCGGTTTGTTTTATTCATTTGGGATCTTTCCGGGGCAGCGTGGAAAAGGGTTCCGAGAGATTTGATTTTCCCTCCTCTGTTTGATAATCGCTGTTTGTGTACCCGTTTGCAGGAAAGGGCATTAAATCGCACCCTTCATGGATGGTTGGTGGATGTACTGCAGAAGCTGATGGTGGAAAGATTGTGGAGTATTTTTTTTGTGGGTTCGTCTTATCGGGAAAACAGGTGCACGATGAGAAAATAAAAGTTTTTTTTAAAGTAAGATCCCTGCTGGGACAGTGGGTTGAAAATGGAAAGAAGTTGCATCGAAATTCAGCTCCTATGATTTTGGTAAACGTGTGTTAAAAATGGTAAATGTATGATCAATACATGTTAAATTTAAGGATATTTTTTTTCCGCTTGAAGTTGGCCCAATATTTCGAAAATGGGTGGAGCTCTGGCAAGTTGAGAAGGTTCTGTTCCTGTGCACGTGGGTGGTGACATGATATTTTTCCCATAATGGCAGGATTCCAAAGCCGATCGAAACATCACGGAACAATCTCTTTGCTGCAGGAGAGACGTTTTTCCAGACACCCGTTCACGCAAGTTTCCTGGTTGACGGCCCTTGTTTTAATGAAAATGTCGCTTTTTTACTCACAAAAAAGTGCAGATAACCTGCCAAGCCAAAATTTTGCAATTTTCCCTTTCGATTACCGTAGAAACGTTTTTTCTTCAAATTTGTTTGAAATCGGCATTACCGAAGTCACTACCTTCTTTAAGTCGAAAGCACGGCTCGTTTTTTTTTTTTAGCATGATGCACGTTCGTAAATGACAGCTTATTTACGACATCTCGGGCAGAGGGATAGGGGTTCCACTTGAACCTGATGGCCACTTCCTGTTCAGCCATTCAGGCAATATTCTATCCGTAACTGTTGGAAAATACATACACAGTACACTCAATGAACCGTTGGACGGTGTCTATGTCCATTTATTTTATCTTTATTGAATCAAGGATCAACAAATTTTTGTTGATGTGGAAGGAAATATTTTTATCATTACCATGAGGCCCCAGGAGTGGACAGTAATTTTGCTAGAACGAAGATATGAAGGGAAAGTGTTGATAGTTTCGTTAGTGTATGGCAGGCTGTGAAAAAATGAACAGAAGTAGTTAAAACTGAGCGAAGGGCATGTGAATAGAACTCAAACTGTTCAATTTTTCAAAGCCTGCCGTACACTAACGGAACTATCAGCAATTTCTCTTCAAATATTTCGTTCTAGCAAAATTACTGTCCACTCCTGGGGCCATAATCGTTACTCCGCGAATGAAGAATATAAAAATAACAGTTATAGTACGTAAAAACCAATTCTTGCTCATTTTGTACTTCCTTACCATTGTTGTTCACCACTCGCTAGTCACCGGTTCGAATCTCACCCCCGGAAAAGTTACGAAAATGCCCAAAAACTGGTGTTTGAGTGACTACGACGGGAGATGAACCTGAACCAGCCTAAAGCTGAAAATCTCGATAATCAAGAAACAAAAAAAAAAATAGCACTCGCTTGAATAGCCTCCAGACATTTTTGATTAAACGAGCACGTTTGGATGTCCTTTTCCCAATTCAATATTTTCGCATAATGTCAGCTTGCAAGATCCGGACAAACGTCAGAATCGATCGCATCGACCTTGTTTGGACGAATCAAAGGGTTTCCCTTCCAAGCACAGAAAAAATAGTGAATTTTGACAAGCGCATAAAATTTCCCCTCGTTTAATTTCAAGCCAAAGGAAGTGTGAACAACGAAATTGTTTGCAATCTTTCATGCGCCATACAACAATGTTTGCAATCTTTCATACAACAGACTAGATTCAGGCGTTATTCGGCTCAAATTTACATGAAGCATTCCATTAAATTCTGCCAAATCTAGCGTTCCCTTTATGTGCATTAGGCAACGCAGAAAATTACATTTTTTTTTATTCATTTGCTTAGCATCCAAAACTAAGCACTTTCCATTCTCAAACTGTTAGCGACGAAGCGGTATATTTTCTATTTCTTGCTTTTATTTTGCTGTTCATAACCGGAAATTCTTTATCTTTATATTGGCTTGACTTTGAAAAAACTTAAAATTTAACTTGTCCTGAGCCGTTCAGAAAAAGTTAACAACGTAAATCCAGCTTATAAAGGTTGACTGATACGCACAAATAGACCTGTAATTCGTGATTCAATAGATTTAAAAAGTCCATTAATTATTGCTTTAAAGAACTTTTATTGAAACTTCAAAGTTACAGCATTAGATGGTTACATTTATCCAGTTCGAACGAAATCTTGAACCTTCTTCTTGATTGAGCGCATCAGCTCCCACACAGTGGGAACGGACACGGGATTACAGCCCCGGTGGTTTGTCGAAGTTGCTGCTTTGAAATTGCGTAGTATTTTCCTATTAGTCAAAATTCCGTGCAATTCGGAGGATTGGGGACAAAATCAATCTTGTTGGCAGCATACCACTCCAAAACCACTTTGGAGTAGTGGTAGCTGACCAATTCGGGCCAAAAGATGACTTTGACCCTATGCTTGCGAATGAACGGCAATACACGTTTTTTGAGGCATTCTTCGATGTAAACTTGGGATGTCATCGTCGATGTGACGAATAGTTTCGTTTTCAGGCCACACCTGCAAATCACTGGCCAAATCATGGCGCGATGTAAAACTTTGGAACCTGGAAGCAACTTAAAATCGAGTTTGACGTATGCTTCGTCATCGATCTCATGTTTCGTCAAAACTCGATCGAATATGAGCCTTGCACAAGGGTAAGTCGCTTGGAACAGTGTGCCAGCCAGGATGTTTTACACACTAAACGAATAAGTTTCATAACTGCGGCTCTTCGATTTTCAATCCATACCACATGTGTGGCACACTGAGGAACACTTTTGACAGTTGAGCTTATAGAAATAAATATAACCAGCAACCTTGCCAATATGCATTGACTGGTTGCCAGACTCAGCAGAAAATAACAATTTGGGCTGTCAACACATCGGCACATTCCCAGAACATTGCAACGCTTGTGGACACACTCAAAAAAATAGCACAGGAGAAAAGTGTGCTGAGCGATCCACCCCTTGCCCTGGCACGCTTTTTGGCCACGGAATTCTGTTTCATGAGCTGGTTTTGTACGAATTGTAACGTTCCATGGCCATACGTTCCGCACCGTTTGAAAGTTGGCGTTGTACCTTCTGGCCACATCTCGGTTCGAAAGACCAGGGTTGGCTTTAACGCACCGCAACACCTTGCTGCACAGCTGACGATCCTTGGTTCCAGTTTTATCGTTGGTCCGTTGATTTTTCCCACACTCAGGGTTTCTTTGTAGGTTTTGAGCACTCGACAAACTATTGTTTTCGGCATCTTCGGCACTTAAGCTAACTTTGAACCTGACCACTCCGGATTTCCCAGGTGTTTAAGGACAATATTTTTTCTTCTTTCGGGTTGCATTTGACGTTATTTCTGAACACGATCGACTACTTTGATCAAAATTGCATCACTTGTTCTCTATTGTAATGTTAACAAATCACTGTCAGAGGTTTACCATACTAGTTTACTTTTAGTCAGCTTTTACAACATTTTGAATAAAAATGACAGCTCAGTTTGAGTTTGACAGTTCAGCAAGAGCATAAATAAGCTTGACAAGTGCGTTTGTTGACATTTGTGGGTTTATTAATGTTGTCAAATAAACGCCTGAAAGTATTTCCAGGATTTATGTTAGAGATCGAAGTAAGCTTGTGTCATGCTTGGTCGTGTTTTTGTTGCCGTCATTTTGTTTTCGCTTGTTTCCCAAAAATTTAAAAAAAGAAGCCTAGTCGGATCAGGCTGAGTTTGAACAGACGTTCTCATTGTAATCACGTGCGTAGCGAGCTCCAGTTGCGTCTTCTTTCTCCGATACCGATCATTCTGTGAGTCGCAGGAACGCTGGAGTGCTTTGTGTTGATCGCGAGTGATATCGCGACCAGTTTGAGAGCGCAGATAAAACGATACCTGATTGTGATATTGATTGAAATGTGCCATTGAGGTAAGCATGGCAAAATTTGCGGGGTAAAATCTCTGCTTCCTAGGTAACCAATGAGCATTGAAATATGCACTATTTCTGCATCATGCTTGCGGTAACGATTCTTCTTGCTGTAAATTGGCTGTCTGAATGCATAGCTGTTCTATAATAGCATACGCAAAGCTATCGTAATGTTAGCTGTCAGATATTTACATTTTTTATGCTTGACATATTATTAGACTAACACACTGATAATGTTTAGATAACGTTGTTTACAAATCGATAATTGTTCGAACATTAATTGTTTACAAATATGAATCAGTCAAAAACATGAGAAAATTTTGTAAAAAGTGAAACCTATAAGCGAAATGTGAAAAAATGCGTTTCTATAGATCCATCCAGAAGCAATGAACAACTGAAACCTTAAAAAAAACGCGATTTCAAGACAAAACAGAAGTCCTTCACCTGATTTCATGGAACAGCCATGTTCCACTTCTCCACATTCTCTAGAAGCTCGCGATGCATTGTTTCGTTTGATGATTGATCGTTTGCTGAATTTTGACGAAGAAGATTCAATCACCTTAAGTGAGGACTACTATAGTCCAGATGAAGGAGCAAGTGAGGATGGTGAAACGCTTTGAAAACTCGGACAATTATCGATTTGTAAACAACATCAATTAATCATTTTCAGTGTGTTATTCTAATACTAGAATCATTTTTCTTTCAGACATGTGGCAATGTTGCGGATGAGCCAAATCATATTTTTCTACAACTTTGAAATAACAGTCACTGAAATCGTGAACCGCCAGAGATGTATGCATGTATGCAGTGATGTCCATATCCTCAGTGTGGTAGAGAGAGATTTTAAATGTTCCACACACTCTTCCTACCTCAACGAGAGCTCTTCTCTCTTGTTTATATTCACCGCCGTGTTTGCGTGCGGGTAGCGCATGTGAGTGAAGAAAAATGGTTTTTATTCACGCTACACTCGATCGCTCTGGAGTGAGAAGAAGAGCTCTTAAATTCACAGAAGTGAATCCAGTTGAATTCCCTGACGCGTGCGCCCCATTGAGCTCACTTGCGTGGGCCCTTCTGCTAATATACAGCAGTGATTGCAAATTCGATTAGACGATTTGACGATTTGATAAAAGAGCATTTTGCTTTATCTGAGGTGAGTTATGGTTGTATCCTCTGTGAAGGTACTAATCTCACGTACCAGCGTAACATTAGTGCGAAATGCCATCTCTGAATGTATGTATGTAAAGTAGCCCCCATCCCTTCTCAGACCTTGTCATGTATGCAGCAGCTCCGATTAATAATAAGATCAATTTGAAAGATCGGTCTGAGTTCACAGTAACGCTGTATGAAGGGCCAAAAACAAAGGGGCGGACCCGTACGCAGAAACACTTACGCGAAACCCGCAGGAACAACAAGATGTTCCTTCAAACTACAAGATCCAACAAATCGAATAACCTAATTCGCAGTACTGACACCAAGCTTTCGACAGGATGGTTTGTTAGGAAAGGCGCGTCACTCTTACTGAAATTGTTGGAGTAGAATACACAGCACCACAACTGAATTGGCAGGATAAAGAAAATTATAACGTTGATTTCCTCCTTGAATCAGTTATCATATCGTCCAATTTCAGCTTTAATAACATCAAGATGCTTCCTCTCAACCAAAAATGTAGTCAATGTCATATATGTTTTAAAGACAATCATTGTTATATACAATGTTGTATATACTCACCTCAACGAACGCTCAATACCTGTTTTCGAGAGAGATAACTCACAGTGTTCATTTTCGTACCAGCATTGCAGAACGAGATGGAGCGCGACGGTTTGAACGATATGGTGATTCGACTCACCGCGAGAATAGGAAAAACCAGAGAATGAGTTCATAAGAATCAGCTCTATCTCTCTCAGACCTTGAGCACGATCGTAATAACTCATGCAACGTTTGACTCGCAGTCTGAGCATTATTTTGTTGAACAAACAATTTCTTGCTCACTCAGTTGATCGCTAGCAGTTGTCTGGTTCGGAAATTCCAGCAATGCGGCCGCTTGTGTGAGACCATGGCAAAACGAGAAAACAAGGAACTGATTTCCGTTGTAATGCTAATCCAGACGGGGCCACGTTGGGATAGCGGCTAGTGTGTTGAAGACTCTGATAAGTGAGCGAGTAAATATAATTTAATAAACATAATTATCAATTTAAAATCGATTTTGCATCGCGTCTTGGTCATCATGCGTTAGCCGCAGTGTATGAATCAGAATGAAAACATGAATACTGGAATCATAATGTATATATGGAACGATTAAAGAAATGGTTGAAGTAAAAACTAGAAAATAAATGTATATAATTATTGAGATTTATCTTCTTTTTCTGCTATCTTCATTCGGGAATGGATTTTCAGTGGTATACTGATATTATAAATATCTGTTTTCTTTTAAACTCAGCATAACACGCACTTTAATAAAAGATGGAATGTGACTTTCAAAAACAAATTGGTTTATTTACCTTTGCATCGTACCGTTATATTTCAAATCTCGCGTATCATTTGAAAAGAACCAACCGACGATTCTCTTCCTCGACTTCCTCTGTTGTATACCACGGCAAAACAAACAAATCTTTGGCTCTGCGTGTAGCTTTCAACAACTTATGCAATACAAAATATGTTAATAGCTGCGTTATTACAGAAGGTTGATGAACAAAATCGGTCAAAAGGATTGTTCCTTTGCTCGTGGTACGCGAGAAATCGCTGGCTGCTGAGATGTTGTTGAAAATCTAACACAGTTTCTTAACCAGCAATCACGGCATTCCATTTTAAATTACGACACGAAATATTGAAACGCCATTGACCCCATTGCAGAAGTCAGCTGTTGGTATAAAAAGTGTATTTGTTTGGAGCGCAAACATTTTTTTAATATATAAATCATTTATTTGTACAAGCTCAATCGAATAAACTTTACAGAGCCAAGTTTTCATATTTGTATACATAAATTATCTTAAAACTAACGTTAAGAGGATAGAACCGATTACTCGCGGCCGTCTCGAGGTTAATAGGATTAACAACTGAATGGATGGGAAGGTAGGCAGGAGTTTGAAGTGGGGCTTACATAACACATTTTTTTTAATTCTAAATTGTCATAAAACTTTTGGCTTCTTTTGACTTGAACATTTTTGAGAAAGAAAAAAAACACACACAAACACAGATAAAAAAACTTAAAGTAAACATACAGGTTAAACTAACTACAATCTAAGGCTAATGTTAGTCAAAAACACATAGATGAGCTTCAATTTATTTGTTTTGTATTCGGTCAGAAAGAATGTAAATATTCAGGGAATACGTTCATACTGACATTGTTTTGTAGTTATTGAACTTAACTAACTTGCCAAATGTATGATTTGATATTTCATATATAAACATTGATAAATTTCTTTTTTTCCTTTATTATCGAGATTTTCAGCTCTGGGCTGGTTCATCTCCCGTCGTAGTCACTCAAATACCGTTTCGGTATTTTCGTAACTAGTCCGGGGGTGAGATTTGAACTCGTGACTTTGGCGTGAGAGGTATGGATGCTAACCACTACGCCGGGGTCGTCCCCACGGCAATAAATTTCATGTTTTCTATCGATGTGCCGGAAATGAGTTCCTATGTTGAAGTTTTGCTCTTCTCTACGTTTTCCGAACTTGTAATCAAGTTGAAATTTCTTATTTTGTGGATTTTTTTTCATTAAATGGTTTTATAAATTATTTATGCAGCAATGAAAATCGTGTACAATTTGGTAATAATTTAAAAAAACTTTCCCATCGTATCTCAAAACTTATTTCATAAAAATAAAACTCTTTCCATCGCGAATTGTATGTATGTATGTATGTAAAGTAGTCACCATCCCTTCTAAGACCTTGTCATGTATGCAGATCCACTTAACAGCAAGATCAAATTGAGTTAACGGTTTGTATTCCCAGCAACACTGTATGTAGGGCCAAATACGGTGGGGCGGACCCGCAAGCAGAGACGCTTACGCGAAACCCGTGAAAAAATAAGATTCTCATTCAAACTATACGATCCAACAAATTGAATAACCCAATTCGCAATCCTTATCAAACTTTTTACGGGATGGCTTTTTAAGAAGGGCACGTCACTCTCGCTGAAACTGTTGGAGTAGAATTCACAGCATCACAATCGAATCGATAGGATAAGAATAAAGGTAGTGTTTGTACCCTCCTAGACGCCCATTGTTCAATTCCAGATTTAGTGATCCCTGATGCTTCCTCCTTTCCCAATATATAGTCAATGTCATATAGTAATTTATTAAATAAAGTGAATGAATATTAGAATGATGAATAATATAGTGAGAGAATATAAGAATAATAATAACAATTCCATTTGTGAACCTGAAAGTTTAGACAATGTAAAAACGAGTAAAAAATATGGTTTAAAATTATTTTTCAAAACTTGGGATGTTCATGGATGATCTGAGATTATAGAGCATATAAAGAATAGTAAACCTAAAATTTCTAAGTGCTCTTCCTTTTCCTTTTTCACAATAACTTTTTGTAGAGGGTACTATAGTGATTTTAATTATGTGAGTTTGTGTATTGCATAAATTTAATATCATAAAATAAAATAATAAACTGACGTTATAATGTTAAGTAGTAATACTAGCAAGCCAGTAAACTACAGGAGAATATATATATATATATATATATATATATATATATATATATATATATATATATATATATATATATACATATATATACATGTATATATATATATATATATATATATATATATATATATATATATATATACATATATATATATATATATTTATACATATATATTATATATATATATATATATATATATATATATATATATATATATATATTTATATATATATATTTTATACATATATTTATATATATATATATATATATATATATATATATATATATATATATATATATATATATAAATATATATATATATATAAATATATATATATATAGTATATATATATATATATATATATATATATATATATATATATATATATATATATATTATATATATATATATATATATATATATATATTTATATATATATATATATATATATATATATATATATATATATATATTATATATATATATATATATATATATATATATATATATATATATATATATATATATATATATATATATATATCTATCCAGATAACATAGCTGGTCATCCACCCATTGAAAGATTCCCGTTTATAGACAAGTAACATAATAAGCGTAGGTACAATGTATATATGACATCCACTGCTTTGTTACTGAAATTGAAAATTAGACATGTATTAAAATCCTAAAAGTCTTGAAAAAATGAAAACAACTAACAGTGAGGCTAAATTAATTTTATATGAGTGTAAATAACGCCAAAAACGGAAACGTAATGAAACTACAGAAAATAATAATTAATTTTACGATAACTCTTGAAGAATCTGGAAATGATTCTTTATCTGTAAAATATGAAATGAACTATTGTAAATTATCCTTTTTTGGTAAATTTGGGAAAAGCTTTGTTCGGTTGAATTTGTCGCATATGATCCTTCCTAAAAAAACGTTAAAAACCTTCCTATCTTTTCGAATACATATTTAAAGTTAGGTAGACTATAATTGACATGGAAGGATATATGTGAAGCTGAAACTGACCTATAAAATAGCATAGAAAAGATAGTGGAGGGATGTTAAAATATAAAATGTTAATAACAATTTTAATTGTATTTACTTGTCTACAGATTGTAGTCCTGCTGCAATTGTAGACAGACTCGCGCATCCACTACGAACCTACACGCTAAGACAAGAAAACGGAAAATTCGGTAAAAAATACCGAAAATCACACAAAAGTGCACATACTGAAATTATCGGTAAACATGGATTACCGAAATTTCGGTATTGCTGGAAAACCGGGGAAAACATTAATAATTACTTATTTTTGTACGGTATTTTTTACCGAAACTGCTAGCAGCTCAATGAGAGAATTTTTAACCAAATTTAGGTAAAATATAACGATAAAATCTGTAAATCCACTTTACTGAAACATTAAGTACAATCAAACGTTTTGTTTCGGTAAATTATACCGATGCTTTAGGTTTTGCTACCAAAACCTAATTTTCGGTAAAATGAAAACCGTATTTTCGGTAATCTTAACTTAGCGTGTATGACAATGCATAATAACTACGAAAAAAATATTTAAAATTATTTTACAATACTTGAGAATTCCTTGGATGATAAACTCTTTCCTACTCGAATTGTTAGGCCGTCCTGAAAAGGGCGGATTTTATATGGTGCACATTTGAATTTAAACCTTCTTGGTCTTTTGCAGAAGCAAATTATTGCATCCGTTGCATCGTATCAAAAATTGGCTAAGATCAGGATCAACACAAGCACCTTATTTTGCTCCTCATGGTCACAGGTTTGGTCAACCGATTGCTCATCACAAAACTAATGGCTGCCTAGCAACGGTTGCCTAGAAAATACAGTTATCAGCTACCTGATCAATGGTTGCACGCCAGTGAACCCTCCAGGGTATTAGCCACCGCAAGCTGTCAATCCAATATTTGATCCCCGCCACTCCGCACAGCTTGAATAATACCGAACGAATGATTTAGTTTGCGAAGGTGTATCCCTTTTTTATCGTTCACTGCAACATAGTTTATTGCTACATTGAAATCTTCATTGCAACATTGAAATGGAATCACTGAAATACTATGCATGTAGTAAATTTAGCCTTCAAAACTATATTTTAAAACATCACCTTTTATTTGCGTTACTTTCAATAGTTTACAATTGTAGAAAGATATTTTTTTATAGTTGACTCAATACGCGGGGAATTTTGCAGCCGATTGATTTAAACATATTGAAAATCTTTCGAAGAATAATTCAGTTATGAGCGTTTAATTTGTATTTCCTATCGGACGTTAATTTAGGATTTTCAAATGACACCCTAACCTTGCCGTAAGTCTACGTCAAAAAAAATCGTTAGCTCTCTCGTAGTGACTGTCTAATATGCACTTTCAAATCTGAAAGCCACGAATCACACCTAAACAATATGTTCAATAGGATTAAAAAAAAAATGACGTTTCGATCGAATATACTTTGTACGGAAGGTGGTCTAGCATTTCCTAATCGTCTACTTCGCTTCTTGAATATGATGCAAAAGATAAGTCAAATGTAGGTGAAATAGAAGTAGAGACAGATTATCTTTTACAATTTTGACATGTTTAAAAAAGTCACTAAATGTAGAGCCCAAAACTCACTAGAAAACACAGCACATCTTGAACTCATGGATATCGATAGTTAAGGAACTGCATATTTTTTATAACAATGCTGAGATGTGATTCATATATTGGCTTACACTGCGCTCTGTTTGCTGACATTTAAATATGTATTCGATGCCAGATGCACACAAATGTCTTGTCCACGCACGTGCTTTATCAGCCAGTACGAAAATTAAACCGTTCTCGCAAACCTCGATAGCCGGATGCACACTAATTTTATAAATTCTTTCTATAAAGTCTTTATAAATTACACCAGAGATGCATCATAAAAGCGACACAAGCTAACGCCAAGATATAAATAATGCAAACCCAGTATCACTATCCCACCAACAAGCTTTAGTAATTATGCAGGAAGCAAATAGGAGGTGATAAAACAAATCCCAAACCCTCTATTGGTGGCACGCCGCAGATATCCCACCTACTAGACGTAAGCGAATTATCCGTAACATCTTGTTCAACCAGCATCGTTAACTCAATGAGCAAACCCGTCAGCTGCTCATGCGGTACTCACTCACCATGCGAGTTGGTTCCTCGCCACTCAATAATAGTTCGTTTCATAGCATGAAGAGATGAAAGCGCAATGGCAAAAATACACACATTCACTCTCCTGCGGAAACGGTAGGGGGATGATGAACAGCAGCATTATTTGTGTTCTCTCCTCTCGCGAGCAGAGAACTCTCGCCTGCAAATCGTGAAAACGCTCATGATTCAACAACACTGTTCTCGGCTAGGCTTCAATTCAAAGCAGGAATTCATGCTCTACAACGATGATAACCATCCTGACCGAGCGACGACGGAGGAAAGCTTCTCTGTCTTCAACTTCCAATGACAATAACTTTCCGTTCACAATTGTAACCGGTGTCGTGCTGTCTGTTTGGTTGAGCCCTTCTTTGGGCTACGATGGATGCCACACGATATCAAAAGGAGTGTCAACTATGGTTACTATGCTTCTACGGGTTTTGAAATTCCGTGAAGGTGGGCCTACATTGAGGCAACATCGCTCCCAATGGTCTGTTGTCCCATGACACCAGTCGGGAGGGGGGGAACTTATGTTGCCTTTCAACAAATGCGCCTTAAAACTCTTAAAAACTTTGACGCTGACAGCTACGGCTTGGCGTACGCTGTGCGGGGACAGGAATAATACTGTAATGGAATGAATGAAAGATCCGTTACACAATCCGACAGAGAAGCACTAGCTGGATCCCTGAATGCAGTTGGGCGGGTTAGATTACTGAATGCAAAAGAAGTTCAAATGTGGCACAACTTACATAACACAAGTTTAAAGTATCTTTTGAAGCAATAAAGTCATTCTAACGCAAATTTTCATTTCCTTACAGATCCCCAACAATGATCCATCAGTAACCAGCAGCGAAGAATTGCTTTCCCCACTCGCGAAAATGCAACTGAATGGCACGGTAACGATGGCTGCTTCGTCGGAACCACCCGAGCCCCCACCTCGCAATCCGGATAAGATAAACGCATCACTCAAACAGCTAGCGGAATCGGTAAGTCTTCTTTCGGCCGCCCGTTTGCTGAACCCCATTAATTCCAACCACACACCCCATCGATCCAGTGTGAATCAAAGTCAGTTCCAATAAAGTCTCTCATGTCCAATTTTACCCCCCGCATATCGTCGGCTCTACTGCAGCTGTCGATTGGAATCGATTTTCCTGGAATCCCAATTTTAACGTCAATTTTCCACCCATTAACTGCGCTCAGTCCGCTTCTGCCTGTGTGTGTGTGCGTGCGCTCTGATCGATAGCCAGCCTCGGGCAGCCAGCGCCTAGATTGAAGCCGAGTTGGGAGGAAATGGATTCAACTCTTTGCTAAATGTACTCGACAGCAGCACTGATGCTGCTGCCTGCCTGCGGGAAAACTTCTCGGGAACAGGAGAAAATAATCGAATCAAAAATCTTATTCATTCATTCTGTTGGCAGCGTTGCACTTATCACCCTCGGGCCTTTACCATAACTCGTTTTGTGCTTTCACTTGCATTTTGTAATTTTGAAAAGATTTTTTTTGCTTAAGAAATTTTTGAAAAGCGTCTGCTCTACGCCAAACAATCCAAAGTCCCTTAAATATTTACATACAATGAAATCAAACGATAAACCAAGCAAATGCCCATGGCGACAATGAAAGCGGCTATAACGAATGATAAAACTGAAAACACGATATAGTGAAACCCATCTCTGGCTCTGCTACGGAAAAAGGATTCTGTACCTGAGTGAGAACGAGAAAATGTTTCACTTCCATTGCAGTCTCACTCCAAGCCTACCTGTTCTGCCCTTTCAGCCCCACCCCCTCACTCAACGGGTTTCCATTGCAATGAAACAGCATTAAAATGTTCTGCCTTCGAGTGACAAACAACCGTCAGAGTGAGGCGGCATTTCGGAGAAAATGTTGCCTGTTTTTTTTTCGGCTTCACTCTGTCAGACTGCCATTCGAGGTACATTCCGGATAATGTGTACCCACCCTTACGTGTGTTCATTTGTATGGCAGCCCGCGAGAGTTCAAGTGACATTGGAAAGGTGTACAGCAGCTTGCACGATAAATTACATACTTTCGGGTGACATTCTTTTTTTTTTTTGTAGCATGGCTCACATTGCGCTTTGGAATTTATGGACCTCCTCAGGAGAGTGATATTTACCTATCTCACGAAGTGTTCCACAATACTAAGCTCTAAAGGAAATACGATTTATTTCGATCCCCAAAGCTCAACGTAATTAACGATAACGATTTCTGGAAAAGAGACGTACCAGCTCACGGCTTAGCGTCTCTAATGTAAGGTAAAGGAGGAAGAAAAATGTAAGATTGAAACTGCCACTATCAAGAACAGTTTGTCCTTCTGAACTTTATCCAGAAGCACATTCATTGAAGAATTTAAGGAAGTAATAATCAAGAAATAAGGTTGGTAAATTGCTAGACACTGCGTATCATCTCAAGTAACTTTGTTAAAACCATCGATCTTTATTGATTTGTATTAAAGTTTTATGGAAGCCACTAGAATTCAATTTGATTTTATTATCACACCAAGAGATGTCAATAGGTTTCATATTTAAGTGAGATTCATGAGAACCTACATCTTAAAACTTTGTTTTCTCGATATTCAGATCAAAGAAAACACTTTTTGAAGCAGGCTGATTGCGCACAGCTCAAACTGAAATGGTTTATTTTAGTTAGTAAGTTTTTAAGAACAAGTAATAACTAACTTACAATCAAAGGTGTTCTTCAGTAATAATCTTCGACCTGACAAATCGATCACTTCCTTTTGTAAGTAGTAGTATAGATAAAGGTAAACCTTATTAATTTCAATATAAATCTAAACAATAGTTACTCACAAACTCGAAAATAACTTTAACGAATTCACTCCACAATTCACTCCAAAAGTAATGAAATATACTAACTATGCTGAATACAATTTTACTAACTTTCTGATCTGTAACTCTGCCTTTATTCTTCTTATCGCTGATCCCAATGTCGATTTCCACGGTTGACAGCTGTCACGACCGTGCACTGACGTATTCTCGTGTTCTCACTTCGCAGCAGGTCCATCGTTGAGCCCACTGGTGTTGTGCCCAGCGGTGGTGGCAACATTCCCCCTCCCGTAACTCTGGTCGGAGTCAGAGATCTGACTAGATTTACTCCTGAACTCCATCACCGCTAGCTTGGCAACAGGTCGCTTGTACAGACCCTTCGCTGTTCTCACCATTGCTCGGCGTACTCTCCCATCGATGCCTCTAATTACCTTTTCGACATCACCGCGGATCCAGGTTCTGCGGTTGTTCCCGTCGACTACATATATCAGCTCTCCTTCTTGAATTGATTCTTGCTCCCCTTGCCACTTGGTACGATGATTGATGGAGGGTATGTATTCCTTCTGCCACCTCTGCCACAGCATATCCGCCAACACCTGAGAACGCTTATAGTTGTCTCGCAACGCTTCGACCGAATTGGTCGGCACATGAATCTCTTCACGCTCTCCAGCAGGCAAACCGTGGAGGAAGTGGTTCGGCGTGAGGGCTTCGACGTCTGCTGATTCCTGTGGCACATATATGAGTGGCCGTGCATTCACCATGTCTTCAGCTTCAGCCAGCAAAGTGAGAAGAATTTCGTCCGTCAATTTCCTCCCGTCATGTGTGAGCTTTGAGTGCGTCCTTCACCGATCTCACAAGCCGCTCCCAAATGCCACCCATATGCAGCGCTGCAGGTGGGTTGAAGGTCCACCTAGTTCTGGCATAGGTGAAAACATCCGCACACTCCAGATCAATACGACGCACATCTTGTACCAACTCCTTAGAGGCTGCTTGAAAGCTCGTACCATTGTCCGAAAAGAACTCCAGTGGTGCACCTCTCGTGCAAATGAATCGCCTGATTGCAATCACGCATGACTGGCTGCTTAGGCTATGAGCGACTTCCATATGAATTGCCCGGGTCACTAGGCACGTTAATAGACAAATTCATCCGAACGTCGTCCAACGGTAACGATTATTGGACCAAAATAGTCGATTCCCACATAGCTAAACGGACGTAGTCGTGGAGTGAGACGCTGTACAGGTAGAGGTGCCATTCTGGGCACTGCTGGTTGGCACTTTTTGATTCAGCACCACATACAGTTCTTCGTCACCTGCAGTACTGCTGCCCGAATATTCTGAATGTAGAAACGCTATCTTAGTTCGTTCACCACTGTCTCATGATTTGCGTGGCCGAACTTTACATGGTAGTGAAGAAGAAGCTTGTTTGTCACATCGTGGCCCTTCGGAAGTAAAATCGGGAACCGCTGCTCGAAAGCGAGGAAATCTACATGGGCTTCCATTCGGATTACTCCAAATTCATCCAAAAAAGGGGACAATCTGTACAGTTGACTGGATCTTTCAATATTATGCCACCTTGCCTGTGATTGCTCACGGTTCTTCAGCAACGTTTTAAGTTCATTTGCAAATCCTTCTTGCTGTGCAACTTTCCATAGATAGTTCTCCGCTTGCCGATGTTCTTCGAACTTCAGGGGAATTTTGATTGCCGGCAACGAAGTTTTCAGCGACTTCTCCAACGCGGGCGTGACCAGAACCGTTTCGATTGGCAACTTCTTTACTTTTCTGCGGCAGTTTGAGATGAACCGGAACCGGAAGTAGGCAACGCAACCGTAGGCATCCTCGCTGGCATCCGCAAATATGTGAAGCTCGATGTTTTCATAGTCAGCTGGCATAACACCGGGGAAGTAGCATCGGGGGATTTCCATGTCGCGAACTCGTGGGAGTACATCAATCCATTTAAACCATTTCTGCGCCGAATTTTCATCATTGATCTCGTCCCATGGACAGCCATTCCTCCAAAGGTCCTGGATGATTAATTTCCCGAACACAGTAAACAATGCCCACAACCCAAGAGGATCGAAGAAGCTCATAACAATGCTCAACAGGATTCGTTTCGTTGGCAGCTTTCCATCCGTCAAAAACGACTGTAGATCATCACGCAGTACGATGGCAAATACAAAAGCATCCTTTGTCGTGTTCCATGACATCCCCAAAATTCGTTCCATACCGCTAGTCTTGTCACAATTAAAATGGACCATTTTATCATCAGCTTGCTCGCCGAAGTCTGTAGAAATTCTGGGCTATTCGAAACCCATTTTTGAAGCTTGAACACTGCCTTGGAATGGATGAATGCAACCTCACTTGGCGGCTTGATGGCTTCACCTACCGTGAATGTTGAATCTAAATAATCGTCGACATAATGTTTGTCGACGACTGCCTCAACAGCATCAGGATACCGGTCAGCAAACTCCTTCGCGTTTTGATTCTTAATGAACTGGGCAGAACACGGAGAGCAGGTTGATCCAAAGGTACCAACATCCATAACATAGATAACTGGAGGACCTGATGTGTTCGGTCGAAACAGTAACATCTGCGCAGACTTATCACTCGACCGTATTTTAAACTGGTGGTACATCTCTGCAACATCACCGCCGAAAGTAATTGGGCGTTCACGGAAGAGGCACAATACTGATGGAAGACTGGAGAGAAGATCTGGACCCTTCAACAATTCGGAATTGAGCGACGTTCCTTGGACGGATGCCGCCGCGTCCCATGCCAACCGGACCTTTCCCGGTTTTTTGGGGTTCAGTACTACATTAAGAGGGAGATACCAAGCCTTACCTGGTTCAGCTTCCGTTAATTCCTTAGGCGTTGCGACGTGAGCGTAACCTTTACGTTGATACAAGCCAATCTGCTTCTCCACATTCTGCTGCAACTCCAGATTTCTTGACAACTTTGGCTCCAGGGATTTCATACGTTTCAACGCCATCGGAAAGCTGTCTGGTAGTTGTGGATTGTCGTTTTTCCACAAGAGACCCGTTTCAAAGCGCTCACCGACACGGATGGTTGTTTTCTCCAGCAGCTCTCTGGCTCTGCGGTCTTCAGTGGATTCTGGAAGCACCTTGACCGACATGCCAGACTCTTCCCAAGTGAAATGCGTTTGAAGAAGTTCTTGTAGGTCCTGATCTGCTAGTTCACCGGATACATAATGGCCAGTGAAACCCACTGGAGATTCTTCGTTACCTTGAGTTCCGTATATTGTCCAACCAAGCTTTGTCCGAACGGCAATTGGTTCACCAGGTTTGCCGACCCACGACTTTAGCGGTGCATACACGTGCAGGTGTTTAAGGCCAATGAGAATCTTGGGGGGGGGCATCCACGCAATCAGCCACTGGTAGACCATAAAGGTGCTTGAACCGGCCTGCTAATTCTGCAAATCGAATCTTTTGCTCCGGCAATTGCAGCTGTTGCACAGTGTGGACGTTACGTAGAAGGAATTTCTCTTTGGATCCTTTGGCAGAAATAGACACATCAACGAACCTCGAATCTCGTTCTAGCCGGCTCAGACCCGCCTTCCACTTGACGAGTATTGGTTTCTATGAGCCGTTCAGTTTCATGTGATCTGCAACACTGCTTTCCATAAGAGAACATGACGAGCCTTCGTCCAAAAATGCAATGACGTCCATAGTGCGTTTACCGTTATATAGCTTAATTGGAACCACTCCGAAAATTACGGGATGCAGTTCCAAATTGTGCACATGGCAGTTTGTCGATACTTGCACGGTAGGGTTCGGCGGATGGATGAGGTGATGGTGACGATCTGTACACTCACCAACGTTACAATGCTCTTTAAACCGGCATCATGTTTGTCCGTGCTCATTGAGGCATAGCTGACACAAATTCCATTTCTCCACAAGCTTCATTTTGTCTCCTCATGATAGCTTCCGGAAATCTTCACAAGAACGAATGCGGAGGCCCGTCCGATTACACCCACGGCACGGTTTGCGGTTTGCGAGTTGGCTTTCACTCTTTTGCTGTCCGACTGACTGATTCAACGGCTGATCGAAACCTATGTGCGTGTTCAAGAAACCATCATGTTCTTTAGCTTTCGGTTTCTTCTCCTTCCGGTCCCGGTCCCGGTTGAGGCGATGTTCCATTTGAGGATCAACATAGAGTGTGGCCTCGGTAGCTTCTGAGACAACTACTGAAAGAAAGTTCGAAAATGTGCTCAAATTTACTGCAGCGTACTGACGTTTGTACCTGACCCATTCCAATTTTGTGCTGGGGGGAAATTTCACCACTAACTCGGTGATGAGCATGGGGTTTGCGAGATGAGCCATCATTTCAGATGCCACCAAATGATCGCACAGTTGTTGAACGACCATACCATAGTTGATAAACGTTGACAAGCAATCAATACGCGGTGGTTCCACTTTTCTCGCTTTCTGCATCAAAGAATGTAAAAGTTACATACATTACATACATAACGATTATGATGTAGAAGGAGATGTTCGCTCATCACCATGAGGCACCAAGAGTGAACAACAATGTTTTTGGCTAGAATTAAAGATATGAAGAGAAAGTTTTTGATAGTTCCGCTAGTGTGCGGCAGGCTTGGAAACATAGCAGATGTTTTAGGAGTATGTAAAAGTTGTTCTGGCCTACCATAAAGAAGTCGAAGTGTGTCGATCACCCTAGGAACCGATTCAGGAAGAAGCAATCTGCTTCTGCCCGCCTCCAACGCTTGGCCCTTGATGCACTCCTGCAGTCTTCCTAAATTTTCGAGGTTCAAGTAATTGCACGCATTGTTCCCGTTGTTAAAGCTGCTTATAAATAAAGGCCACTCTTCTGGTCGCCCCGTACATACCGGCAATTTGGCAAACGGGCCTTTTCTCGCGGCAATCTGAGATCTCGTTAGCTCTGGTTCTGCAAACTGCACTAATTGATTCGGCATTCTTTTAGATCTTATTGAATTGCAGCAATTTCCTAAAAAGAACAGGATTAATTTTTCTCATATAGGGTATGTGTCCCTTGACTCAGCCTAATATGCAACAATCGATTACATTTTTGATTATAACTCATTAAGTATTTGAGCTGGAAGCAAAATTTAACTACCTATACACTTGTTGAGATATGTTTAATAAGCCATCTGGTAGTTTGTATCACGAAAAGTTACATAACTCATTTTATAAAGTCAGAAACTTTTGAGGAATATGGATGTAATGTCGGTCCGTAGGCATCAAATTGGGTCTATTCATGGATGCAAGTTCGTCCCATTCGATAGATTTGTTATTGAATGTTGGCTATGTACGCTTTTTGACGGTTTTCTGATTCAAGGCGTTCCCAGCTGTATTCGCTCTACCCAACAAACAATTTGAATAACAATCAAACTATACTTAAACTGCTAAAAAACACTTAAGTGATTTTAACATACGATTTAGCGGTCATTCGGCAATCAAAACATTATAATTCACTCTACACAGATTTTGTTACTTAAGTTTGTGAGAAGATTGGCCATTTGGAAAACATTCAACTGAAACTTAGACATTTGTATTGTAAATGTTACCAATAACAACATTGTTACTACGCTTTCCATAAGACAGGCCATAATTGGGAACCTAGAAAAAAATATGTCCCTAACATTGGGTCTATAATTTTCATGTTAAATATTTGTTATTTTATTTATGTGACTTGTTAATTTATAACGTGTGACTATTTTCTACACATCTTGGCTGCATTATTCGGTTTAAAGGTACAATTTCGGCAAATTTAGATCAGAGACCGAAATTTTCGCCTACTTGAGAAGAAAAACGTCCTTTTTCACCCGCTTGGAGAAGCAAATGAGAATGTGAGAAGCGAGAGACTATTATACGCTCACAGCAGTTTTCGCGAGAAAAGCAACGGCGATTTAGAATTTTCGGAGAGCATGAGTAGCTGATAAATCGTTTCTTTTTCGGTGAATCATAGATGCCGATAATTATTTTTCACTTACTTTTTGACACCTGAAAATGCACCTGTCTTTATGCTTGTTTTATTCTGACATTATAATTCTATAATGATGGTCCATGGCGGTACCAGTGTGCACCAACTTGGCCTTATTTTCGGGTTTTGCTCCTCGTTTGCGATCTTAGCATGTTTTCAGTGAAAAATGTGACATGAGAACAAATGTTCGTTGAATTGTGGAGAGAGATATTTTCGCATATGCAAGCGAGAGGATAATGAATTATCGGCGAAAAAGGAGAGATGAAAATGTGAACGGTTCGCTACTCATCGAAAACCTGTTTGAGAGAGAGCATGGTTTTCACGCAGTTGAGCGATAATTTCGATCTCTGATTTAGATCAATCGAAGAGCGTTTAGATAATCTGTTCAGCTTAACCAGTTAAGTTATGGTGTCTGAAAAGTTAAGGAAATCGAAAATTATGCGAAAGTGAACAATTATAAATTCATGAATTATGTCTCAATTGCTTTGAAATAGATCGGTCATCCTGATAGCAACGTGATTTTGTTGATCATCGCCGAAATAATGACATATTTGGTACATAGGCCGAATCAAGGAGCTAGGCTAACATTACATCCCGTTACCCTATATGTTTCAATTTGGTTTGGTTGATGTAAACTCGCATAATTCCCAAGGCGCATTAATTGTCGGCACTTATCGTGCCAATCTTCACCATAAAATTTAAAGCGCATATGATTTGGAGCATGATACCCTGTAAAAAGAGTCAATTTTTTGAATATTTTTCGATCTAATAAAATTTCCGGCAACACTAGAACTTTTTTATTAGATATTATTTACTGCTAAATTTCAGAGCTTAGAATCGAACAAAGCAGAACAACAAAAATCAACCAAAATATCACAGTGCGGTTTGACAGCTGTGGCCATTTGGCCGTATGCTGGTTTTCATGGCAGCCAATAGGTTTTATGAAGGTTCTCAAGTGGTCTGTCACTAGGGCATATTCAAAGTTGTTTGTCTTAGGTTTTATTTACTTGTTTACATGACCGTCAATAGAGTGGGACACACTTTGGTTTTAAAGAAGCATCGAGGAGGTGGTGGTAGACAATATAGTTTTGAATGATACTTTATCATCAAAGTTACAGTTACAAAATAGACCCCACTAAGTAGTTCTTAACCTCTTGTACAATAACTCTTGAACTCATTATCCCCGTGCACTATGGTTCGAATTGTCGAATTTCGGGATAAAAACCGATAACTTGAAAACGATGCTCTTGACTCTAGACAAACGATGTCTTCGAAAGTTTAAATAATAAAAATAAAATCTATCTTTTGGTTTGGGTGGTGACTAGGGTGGTCCTTTAGCTTAAAATAAAACATTTAACTTTCCCAAGAATTCCCATTAATAATGAAAATATCATTATTAAGGAGAATTCTTGCTACCAAAAAATTGAAGATAATTTGATTTTATGAAACTATGCCCAAGAAACATTACTTCTATCTTATCTACGTATCGTTTTATAACAGTCTTTAAACTATGTCGTTTATAGCAGTCTTTAAAAATGCAAAACTGCCATTTTAAAATGGGGTATTCTCCAGAGTGGAAAAAAAGGGGACAAACGATTTTCCATAGATCTTGTAGATGGAAGTGTTTACTTTTAATTCACGTATTATTTATTTGCAAATATTTGCAAATAAAGGACAGAAGATCTTGATAAAACTTATTGTTTACACTTCAACCTCTACAACTTCTCTTATACAACAACTACAAATTATCTTGTATCTTAAAAATGTGGGTAATAATATGTTCTAAAAGTCCCTGGGCACTGGAAAAACCTTGTGGTAGCTTGAAAACTGCCAGGTCCCAGGGCTTATCTGGATCTTTACCCGAACGGGAAAGATGCAAACCAGTGTTTCCAGGGGTGATGTGGACCAGAAGTGCATTTGAACCCACTAGTAGTAGAATTTTAACATTTAATTTGACACCTTTCCTTATTTTCATACAATATAGAATTGGTATAATTTCACTAATATTACTAGTACTCAAAGAATCGTCTTTTAATTTTAATACTTTTATTATAACTGAGTTTTAATATGGGTCTGCAATTTTCTGGAAAGCATCACCACACAGATTCTACATTTGGTTTGGCTGTTGTTGGCAGAGAAGCGAATTTTTTTTTTTTTTAGTACTTTTAGAACGAAAAAAGAAACTATACTCGAATAAGCATGGCTAGGCTTGGAGCTTGGTAGTGTCACAGTAGAAGCAAATCCGAGTCTCATGGCGACTCAACTTGGATAGACAGGCATCTCGGCCTTTGGTTGGAACAAGACCACGTAGCCGCCCAAGAAAGACCTACGTGGACGAAGCACATGCATGCGAGTATCTTCTAAGGCGGTATGTTCCCAACAAATCAAAAGTAATAACAACAGTGTGGGTAAGTTAATCATTTATCATTTCCAAAACTACATACACATCATACCTACAAACATAACTGTATATTAATAGACCGCTCACAAATATCCATGTCCAACAGAGCAGCTTATTATCCCGATGAGTTTAACGTCAAATACTTCGTTCCATTTGGGAATAAGGGAGATAGCTGTCACATTGTCACACCTTTACTATATGAAATTGCGCAGATACCTGCACTGACAAGAAAATCACTAACAATATAATAACAAGGACAAGTACATAAACACGGCCATGCCCAAATACCAGCACAACAAAACGCGTACACTGACTGATACTGAATCCCAAAAATTTTCAAGAAAATTATATGAGCTGATTTTGAAAGCCCGGTGTTTATTTGGTCACCATAGAGTAATCCTTCCGGCCAAATCACTTGTAAAATTTTAAAAACCAACCCCGAAAAAAAAATGATTTATGATAAAACACTCACTACTAGTACCGATTAATATACAAATTAAACATTTCAGGTCATTTTGTAGCAGAGCAATCATCTCAATCCAAAGACACTACAAACCCCTCCCCTAACCTAATCCTTATCCCCACCCATGGCGATCATGTAGCCTGCATGTGGCGAGTCAGCCATTATCCCTCCTTCTCTATCAGCCTTGGATTGACTTGCGCTCTTACTGCCCCACCCTGTGCTGCAAAATGAAAATGAAAAATGAAATAATATGTTCTAAAAGTCAAAGCTTTCAAATTTAAATGAAAAAAATTGAACTTAAAAACTGATATTTTAGGTCCCTAAGGAGAGTTAGAAAAACTGTTATAAAACGATACGTAGATAAGATAGAAGTACAGTTTCATGAGCAAACTTTCATAAAATCAAATTGTCTACATTTCTGTAGAGGCGAGAATTCCTCTAAAGGGCGATACGGTCAAAATTTGGTCAATTTCAACTAGACGTATTTCTTTCAATTTGGCATTTAAAAAACCTGAACACCCCTCATTTTGAAGGTGTGTGTGTGTGTGTAGAATGTTGCTCCTATTTTGATTTTGGAATTCACTCTTCAGTTGTCAAAATGCCGTCCAAGCAAGAAGAGCAGCGTATCAAAATTGTGCTCGCGCATCGCGAAAATCCGAGCTACTCGCACGCAAAGTTGGCAAAATCGCTAAAAGTTGCCAAATCAACCGTTACAAATGTAATTAAAGTGTTGTTTGTCGACAGCCAGGAAGTCTGGATCGGGGGGAAATCGAAAACCGGAAGCCGCTGAGACGACAAAGAGAGTTGCCGGTAGTTTCAAGCGAAACCCTAACCTATCTCTCCGAGATGCCGCAAATAAGCTGGGTGTATCGTCTACAACCGTGCATCGAGCCAAAAAACGAGCCGGACTATCGACTTACAAGAAGGTAGTGACTCCAAATCGCGATCGCGAAACAAAATACGACGGCCAAAGCGCGATCCCGGAGGCTGTACACGACGATGCTGACGAAGTTTGACTGCGTGGTAATGGACGACGAAACCTATGTCAAAGCCGACTACAAGCAGCTTCCGGGACAGGAGTTTTATACGACAAAGGAAGGGAAAGGTAGCAGATATTTTCAAGCACACGAAACTGTCAAAGTTCGCAAAGAATATCTGGTTTGGCAAGCCATCTGTACCTGTGGCTTGAAAAGCAGCATTTTCATAGCTTCCGGGACTGTCAACCAAGAAATTTACGTGAAAGAGTGTTTGAATAAACGTCTGCTGCCTTTCCTGAAGAAACACGGTTGTTCCGTACTGTTTTGGCCGGATTTGGCATCTTGCCATTACGGTAAAAAGGCCATGGAGTGGTACGCCGCCAACAACGTGCAGGTGGTTCCCAAGGACAAGAACCCTCCCAAAACGCCAGAGCTCCGCCCAATTGAGAAATACTGGGCTATTGTCAAGCGGAACCTAAAGAAGACCAAAAAAACTGCTAAGGACGAGCAGCAGTTCAAGGCAAACTGGCTTTCTGCGGCGAAGAAGGTGGACAAGGTGGCTGTACAAAATCTGATGGCAGGGGTCAAGCGTAAGGCCCGGCAATTCGGATTTGAAAAAGTGGAAGCCTTACTGAATATTTTTCCTGAATTTTATACTAATTGAACTTGAAAAAGAAATTTAATTTGATTTTTTAAATAAACGATTTCACCGATTTACACGCGTTTTCCCTTGACCAAGTTTTGACCGTATCACCCTTTATTTTAATTTTTGTTAAATCCTGAACAATACGTTCAGGATTGACAAATAGTTCATTTTATCAACTGAATGTATGGCATATTGAATATTTCTGAATCTTCTTGGAATTTCTGATGAAAATATGTATCCAGTACAATATTGCCCACATTTGAGTTTGTAATTCTGGTGAAATGTAAGAAGGGTTCAGTCTCACCATCGGTGGATTAATGCGGGTTTTTATATTTAATCTTCCGAAGACATTATGTGTCTAAAGTTAATGGTTTTCGAGTTATCGATTTTCGCGAAATTTGGCCATTCGCACCATAGTACCGTGATGGTGACTATAAGTATGTAGAAGGAGATGTTCGCTCATCACCATGAGGCACCAAGAGTGGACAGTAATGTTTGCTAGAATGAAAGATATAAAGAGAAAGTGGTGAATGTTCCGTCAGTGTACGGTAGGTTGGAAATAGAATATAAGTATTGAAAATTGAACGCAAGGGCATGGGTAAAGTAGTACTCGAACCTGTGCTCGAACCAAGGACGTTACCCTTTGCCTAACAGGCACGGACGAATCCGCTATTTCAACAAGCAAAAGTAACGTGTTGGTCGCGCTCATGTACTACTAATAGCTTTGTGATAGTTTTTCTAGCGATAGATTGTATGCCCTCTGTTTTGATGCGCACATGCAAGAGGACCTTTTTTGGGTTTATTTTGATTACATTTTGATAACAATTAGAGTATGACTATAAGTAACAAAAGGAAAATAGGGTAATCAACTCCGGCGGGACCTTGATCGTATTTTGAAGGGAAGAGAGAGCTCCTCTCTTGGAATGGTGGAGCCTATCCAAGCGGCTGTTCTGCATGTTAGGGGTGGTTGATCATCGTCCTCGTGCCAGCGTGGAACTCTAATCTGTGTTGTAGTAAAGCCGGCAGTAAAGTTGATAAGTAAAGAAAACACACAATGTTAATACGAACCGGAATATTTAATCGTCATAAACATAAGCGACGAATATGGAACTGTAAAACTCTCGATTTCTTGCAGCGCATTGTGACATTGTAGCGCATCATCGGAGATTCCAATACTCAAGTTGGACAGAAGGAAAAGTTCAGACCAGTTAGAGGTAGGTGCAACGCACTTTAGTATACGAATGAAAACGGCTTCAGACTCATCAATTTTCCAGCCTCCAGGAATGTGACTATACGTAGTATCTACATCCAGCACAACCTCTCATGTTGGTACTCCTGGAGATCACCACAACAGACTGAATCTCAAATCAACCACGTTTTAACTGATAGAAGCCACTTCTCGGATGTTTTTGAACTCAGGACCAACCGCGGTGCAAACATCGATTCGGACCACTAACTGGTTATGGTAGAAATACCCCAGAGAATATCCGTTGTAAACGCCATTCGGAACTTAATGTACCCGAAGTCGCAACTGATTCTCGCAAAACAGCGTTTGCCGGATGAAGGAGAACCCCTCTTGAAGACTGCTGGAGTAGTATCAAAGAAGTCATTAACAACGCTGCAGATAGTGCCACCGAGTTTGTGGATAGAAAACGACGGAACGACTGGTTTGACGAGGAGTGTCAGAGAGTTTTACACGAGAAGAAAACAGCAAGAAACGGGTCAAAATATGGAGCGATACAAACAGAAGCGAAGACAGTAAAAAAATTTGAGTGTGAAAAAATTTAGCAGTCGTATCGTTCTCCAGGAACGAAGATGTTTTACAAAAAACCCAACGCATCCCGCAAAATTTTTGTGCCGCGAGCTGGAATATGTAGGCATATGGTTGGAGGTATCTTAACGAATGGACATGAGGAGATCGAAAGGTTGCAGCAACGACGACGATGAACACTTGAATGGCGCAGAGGTGGAACATCAAGACAGCAGAAGAAAGCACTTTATAAGAACGGCCGTCGAGGGGGATGTGCCAACTCTCACGATAAGCGAAGTTGAGGATGCCATCAAACTGCTTAAGAAAAACAAGGCAACTGCAAAATATAGTATCGGAGCCGATTTTAAAAACATGGGCCAGGATAAGTTGGCAAATTTTCTCCACCGACAGGTAGCCAGAAATTGAGAAAGAAAACAGTTACCGGAGGAGTGTAGAGATGGGGCAAAATGCCCAATATATACACATAACTAACGAGCAACCACTATACTCAAAGCACCCTACTAAATGCTTTACCAGACCACCGACTACCGCCGCTAACAAGTAGATTTGTGAGAAGCAATTGAGCCGGTTTTGTGGACGGGTAATCGACAACAGACAAGATCATTACGTTACCGCAGATCCTCCAAAAGGGCTCCGCATAAGGAGTGTATCGAATATAAGCTATCCACATACATTTGAGTTGTACGCATGTATTTGTGATGGTTTTTTATGATCTGAACACTGCATGCTGTGCGTTTGACTGTCAGCTTTCTTTTGTTTATTTGTTCGTGCGGTTGAAATTCTGCGTTTTCAAAATGTCGCGTATTGAAAAGGAAGTGAAAATTAAGGTTCTGGACCCATGGCTAAGTGAGAAGGGTATTACTATGCGAAAATTGGCGAAGCGGTTTGGAATTCATCATCCGAGTGTTAAAACCATCATTAATAAGTTTGGGGAACACTATTCTTTGGATGAGCTACCAGGAAGAGGCAAAAAACCCGGTTCATCCAACCCGAAACTGGAACAGAAAGTGGTATCTCTAATCGTGAAGAACAAATCAATGTCAATACGTGATTTGGCCAAAAAAGCAGGAACGAGTGTCGGAATGATCCAGCGTATCAAGAGGCGAAACCACCTGAAGACCTACAAGAAGCAGAAAATCTCGAAACAAAGTGCAGAACAGAAGAAGCGAGCAGCAACAAGGGCCCGGAAATTGTATTCGCGTCTTTTGCAGCGTCCGGATGCATGCGTTTTGGTGGACGATGAGATCTATGTAAAGGAGGACTCAAAAACCCTTCCAGGTCCACAATACTTTACTTTACGTTTCTCATGATCCCAGTTTCGACTTCACCACCTTTCCCGTAACATGGTCCACCAACATAGTTCTCGGAATTCCAAACGTCTTAGCAGCACGATTCACGGAAATCCCGCGATCCACTGCGTCCTTTGCCTGAATCAGCTGCTGATCGGTCCAATGTTCCCTTTGTAGTTGCGTGGGATCTGATAAAAATGGTTACGTAGTTTCACAATCATCCGCTGATCCAATGAGCATGACGGTGTTACCCGCACCGATGAGTGACGGGCTTACCCGAAATGCACTTTTTTTCTTAATTACCGTACATTTTGGATAATTGATTAAACTTCCCTAGTAGCGCACTTGTTGCCATTCAGTTGACAAAACATAAATGTACCTTACTAAGTCATAATCAAGTTACTACAACTATGATCGTAGTGTGCTACTTGGGTTACCTTTCAATGAATCACAGCACTAAGATACAGTGTAAATAGGAGTACGCGATCGATCAAATTGAATTTCTGTACTTAATCATTCGTCAAGACGTTAAAATCTACCATCGAAAAACTACATCCGGTATTGCAGTGACGATGCTTGCGTATGTTTTGTTTATTTTCTTCGCGTTTGACAGTTCACAGTGAGTCTCGAAACGGTAAAAATGATAAATACTAATAATGGGTATAGTCAAAAACATACTACAAAATTGTTTTTAGGTAAAACCGTTGGGGTGACGGGCTTACTCACCCTGACGGGGCTACCAACGTTTCCCCTTCTCGTTGTCCGAAGAAATATTTCAGAGCCTAATCAGCTATGGAAGAATGATGAAATATTGAAGATTTCAGTTGCCAATTAATTAAATGATCGAACGTGTTGCTACTTAAATACAAATTTAAGTCCCCTATACCGTTCATAACAAGGATAAGATTCATGAGGATTCTGACTATTTTATACCTCATGTATCGAAATAGTTCAGTAAGAAGAACAACGATCCAGAAAGTTTTGAGTTCATAATGTGAACCTTGTTCATAAATGGCTTTATTTTGCCGGCGAAAGTTCGTTCAACTTTAGCTTTAAATTTTTTGTTTAGGACAATTTTTAGACATACATTATTTTTCATACACTGAAAATTTATTTTCGTAAAGCAGCTTTCACGCGTTTCGTAAACATGGATTTTGTACATAGAACAAATGTCTCGTATATTGTATGAAACATTCATAATGCTTTTTATCTGGTGAAATTCTATCATTACACCTTTTTGTAAAATGCACAAAATGAACTTCGTGATGACCAGCCAATCGCTGTTTCTCTTTTATACCGTACTCATGTATGATGGTGTTGCTGCTGGTATGGACGGAATTAATTTATCCATCCCAAAATAAAAATCAAAGCGCTGTCGTGAGCTATAACTTTATGCTCATTAATCAAAATTGTTCTCACGAGTCAGCGTGGCCTAGTGAGATCAACCACGGATTTAGAATCAACACTTTCCAAACATTAAGGTTCGAACCCCATGTCTGAAACAATAAAAAAAACGCTGGACAATTCCACGTAGTTGCGCTTTTTTTGTCAATAACATTTTGAATCGATAAAGTAGATCTGTCAGTCCTTCATGCAACCACCAGAGAGACGTTTCTTTTTAATTTGTGACAAAATATTCGTAGCGCTTTGCATTGTGTTTGTACAATGTACGAATGTTCTTTCTATGTCAACAAAAGCTTCGTGCTTTTGACAGTTGCGCGTGCAATAAATTACAAATGTATCTTCATAAAAACAACAAATCAGTTTCGTTGCTGAAAACAACGAATGGATTAGTGAGTATTACTTTCGATTTTGTAAAGGGTGTCCACGATGAAATTGCCACACACAAAATTGATTCGCAAAATTCGAGTTTTCATCCGATTGCCATCAAATTTTCAGGGATTGAGAAATAACTATTAAGCTTCATTTTACCATTTTATTCGTATTTTATTTACACTCCATACGCAAATGCCCGCACCTTGGCCTTAACCCCGGCCATAAGATTCTGCACAACCTGTGAATCAACCGTTTTTTGCATGTAAACCCATACTTTCTTCAGTTCCTCGACTGTCTTCACTACCTTAGGTCGTTTAAGAAGGTGCTGCTTCATAATCGCCCTGTACTTCTCGATGGGGCGGAGCTCCGGAGTGTTGGGAGGGTTGAACATTTTCGGCATGAAATTGACTTTATAGTCCGCATACCACTTCAGCACGTCCTTGGAGTAGTGGCATAAGGCCAAATCCGGCCAGAAGATTGTTGGGACGTTGTGGACCTTCAGGAGAGGAAGCAGCCGCTTCTGGAGGCACTCTTTTATGTACACCTGTCCGTTCATCGTGTCCTGGGTCACGAAAGGTGCACTCCGCTTCCCGCACGTGCAGATGGCTTGCCAAACCAGGAATTTCTTCGCAAATTTGGACATCTTCTGAGTGCGGACATGCTCCGGAACGCTGAACTTATCCTTGGCCGTGAAAAACAGGTTGCCGGGGATCTGTTTGAAGTCGGCCTTCACATATGTTTCATCGTCCATGATGCAGCATTCAACTTTCGTCAGCATGTTGAGGTACAACTTCCTGGCACGGGTTTTGGCGGACTTGTTCTGCTTCTCGTCGCGATTAGGGGCCTTTGTACCTTGAACGTTCGAAGCCCAGCCTTAGTTTTGGCCTTCTGGACAAAACTTCGGCTTAGGTGCAGCTTCTTAGCTACATCCCGAACGGAGGCGTTCGGATTTCGGTTGAAGGCCCCAACTACGCGGTTGTGATTTTTGGTGTTGTACGGAATACTTTTTCCTTCACTTCTGGGCTTCCGATCGGTGGTCAACCGTTCCTCGAACCGCTTAATTACTCGCGACACCGTGGAATTCGCGATTCCCAACGTTTTAGCGATGGAACGATGCGAGAGATCCGTGTTCTCGTGATGAATGCGCAAGATTTTATCACTCACGAGCTGTTCTTTCGACTCCATTTCCGCGAGTTTTGATCACAGAGCTTTAAAACTTGCAGGATGTAAATAATGCACTATGAACTAAATCCACCCAAATTTTCATTAAATTCTACCCAACGGTTAAAAAGTTAGAGCAATTTCATAGTGTGGCAATTTCATCGTGGACACCCTTTAATATAAACTAAAATTAACTTTCAGTGTAGGCCCCATCTTCTGCACTGTTTCTATTCTATAGCAGTACCAAAACAATTTCATAATTGCAATATCAGTATAATCATTTTTAACATTAAAGCAAAAATGCATGCAATCAAACTTTACCAACTTAAGAGAAAAAAATAACCGGACCGGTCGAGGGAGATCATTCATATTACAAATGTCATGTTCGTTTGAGGACTTAATGCTCCCACTTTCTGATTAAGAGGTTTCTACGCCACATACTAATGCATGAAAGAGCATATTGTATGGCTAACACATCGATGTCCAGGATGTCCAGGAACGCCGAGAAAAGATTCCCTCGACCGTATATCGAACCCACCGCTTTTGATTTGCTGTACCAAGATCTTACAGACTGAGCCGTCTGCGGCCCCTTGAGGCATTCACCGTACTTTGGGCGTTTCTGACATGTGGCTCATCCGATAGTCGGTTTTCATCTTTCATAATCAAAACAAATGCGAAAAATTTAGCCGCATTCCTCGTCTCACAACCCAACTATTTGAGTCGAAAAATTTCATTAAACTATTTACCTTAGGAGGATGACATCAGCAAACCTTGCCTGAGGGAAAAATTCTCGCCGACTATTATGATTCCATGTTACGCAATCAAAACGTTCGTGCCTTGTTGGTTGATGTTCGATGAGACGTGTTGTGGTTCAAAACGAGCTACCGGCACAAGGCTCTTCGGTTGCTGCCACATCAACGCAATTCTACTGTCTAGGCTGTCGACTATCATATCTATACTTCCACCATTCCCGAGACGTTCAAAATTGTAGTAGTGACAACAACGGAACGGTTTAATTTATATGTAAATTTCATCAATTGAAGTAACTTGAACACTGCGTACCGAGATTCGCCTTACGGGATTGGTCTACCAGATAATCATCTCAGCTGATGACGTCCAACAACGAACAACCAACGGTGTGATGGACGGGAACGGCAGGGATTCAACCGAATCGCAGGTAGGAAATTGCTAGGGAAAGCATAAAGTCGCACAGATTGCGGACGCAGACCATCAAACCAGTAGCCATGTGGGTGCGATGGTAAAAGTATTCGAAAATGACGCTAGAGTAGAGCTTCGAAGAAGGGGTGGTGATTTTGGTTGTGCTTGAAAAATATAATCCCGCCCGGTACGGTGAGAATCGGAAGAAAGGAGAAGGGCCATAATGGGACCTCTCATTTAGGAAGTTGCCACTTCCGAACCACGGAAGTGGAGCTTATGGAAAAAGTACTCACGGTAGGTTTTTGCGAAACTAGCTCCGGCATAATTGGTCAATGAATATTCCCAAGAGGGGAAAACACATAAATCATGATAATGACCCTTGATTGGATGATTCGGCTGACACGAATTTTATTAATATGTCTTTGACAGCGGGTTCAGGCAAGAGGTGGATTCATTGAAGTGCACACTTTGACAGAACAATACACTTTTCGGGAAACTAGGAGAATTTAAAATTAACACTTCATTTGATCACTTTTTAAGAAATAACAAATAAAACCTTGAAACACTTCTTCAAATTTTCGCTTGTAAACGCGAGCAAATTCCTTTTAATTCTACTATGAGCTAATCTCTTGACAGAAAGAGGCCTATCTGTCAAAAGATAAGCTCATAGTAGAATTAAAAGGAATTTGCTCGCGTTTACTAGCGAAAATTTTGAAAAAGTGTTTCAAGGTTTTATTTTTTATTTTTTTAAAAGGGTGACAGTGACGTGACTCTCCATTTGATTTGCCCAGGAGAATCACGTCACTGGTTCTCACTTCACCAAGTGACAAACGTCACTTCGACTCTCGGAATAACCCTCAGTACGTATAGCCGATTTTCTTATGTTTGACGTTAACACACTACTGCCATCTGTTCAGCTTTATCATCCATCACAGCGTGCTCAACAGATGGCGCTAGTTTTTTTTTAAAAATCACGATGCTTTGTAGTGCAAAATGTTCAATGTGTTGTGTCTGTTTGGATAATGTGGGTTAATATAAAAATATAAACATTTGCATAAAAAAAACTCGCGTTGTTACGCACTTTGATGATAGTTGTTGATGCTGCTGATCGAGACTTATACAGAAAAAATACAAAACTACCAATTTCAAAACGAGTTTTTCTCCTGAAGAGGACAAAAGGGGACAAACAATTTTGCATACATCTTGTAGACGGAAATTTGTACTTTCAGTTCACGTACTCTGTATTTGCAAATATGTGCAAATAAGGGAGTGAGATATCTGGCAAAATCGTATTATTTTTACACTTCAACCCCTACAACTTTTTTTTATAATAACTAGCAATTATCTTGTATATTCCCTCTCGAAGATCATGGTTGTCACCTTGTCGTAGGTGAGAGGGCTAATCCCATGCAAAAGGCCAGCTTGGGAGACTAAGAACATGATCAGCAGTGATAGTATCACACTCTACTTTCTTTAAATTGCCACGTCGTAGCACGTTTATTTGAAGGCACTGAAAGAGGGGTGATACTGGCGAGTTTAGCCGCAAATCACTCTTATACGAAGCTGGGAACAATCTACAAATTCCTTCAAATAATTTAGGGAAACGAACAAATTTATTTGTTTGACAACTCTTTCATTGCTGTTTACTCTCTAATTGTCATTGAATAAACAACAAATATATCTACACACTTGGTATTCTTAATAATCTTATTTTTCCCATCATTATCGAAGAGGATGAGTATTTTGATCATGATTTTGAGCAACTAGTAATATGTCCTGATGTGTCAGGTGCAGATAATGCAAATATATATTATAATTTAAATGTACGCTCTATACGACAGCCGTGATCAAGGCACCGACTCTAACAACATATTATTTAGCTAGGGATCAGAACTTCTGAACTGAACATAGGTCATTGAAAAATGTAACTTAGGACAGATGCTGACAAGGAGTTAAAGGCTGGGGTTTTATGAAAATAATAGGACGCGGAGGGTCCGCTTAGGGAGACAAGTGGCCTTGAGGACAAAGAACAATTCTTCTCTATATCTTCTCTGTATTGTAAGTCAGCTCCAAGAAACCTGCAGTCAACTTCAAGTGATGACAATTCTGGAAACATTAAATGTCCGTATAGAGCTTACCTCATGTGGTCGGTTTTAATTGACAGGATATGGGACAGCAAA